>LDKF01001661.1:1660-34127 GCA_001026735.1 Rotylenchulus reniformis
TTAAATAATTAAATTTTATTAACTTACTGGATTTTGAATCATTATATATAAAATTTAAATTATTTTTTATTCTATTGTAATTGAGTAAATTTTTGAAAATATTAATGTAAGCACAATTCAGTTATTCAATAAAACAAAATTTTTAATCTCTATAATTTTTTGATACATTTTTAATAATTTTATGAATTTTTTTAATTTTTTATTCCATTCCAATAAAATAAATATTTTATTTTTTGATCCATTTTAAAAAATTATTGATATTTTTTCATAATACAAGAGATGTTTATTAATTGAATTTGATGAATAATTTTTAGTGAATAAAAAATTTTATTGAATTTTTGTGAATATTTCAGTGAATATACATTTATGAAAATATCAATTTTTATAGATTATTCAACTAGTTTTATGTATATTATTATTTTATAATATTTGGTAAAATAATTATTTTAAATTTTTATAATAAAAATCAAAAAATTTTCCAGTTTTAATTAATTATTTCTCACAGATTAAATGTTCAGAATATTCAATCCTAAATAATATTTTGATTGTTTTCAATTCTTGATTTTTCAACTTTGTATCCAATGAACCATCTGTATATATAGTTATATTATATCATATAAATATATTATTATTTATTTCGTACAAGGACGTATGTTTTTGAACTGAGCATAATATGTCGTCTAATAATTAAAATTTATTTTAAGAGTTTTGATTTTATTTTTAATTTCTCCAATCGATTGATTGATAATAAAAATTTATTTTTTAATTTATTTTAAAGTTGTTTTTTTAAAGTTAACAATCTTGTTTATAAAAAACAAATATTTTTTATCTAATATAATTAATTGATGTTTTTATTAGAATTTATTGTGCTCTCAAAATTGAATTTTATTTTGATTATTTTGTTAGATCTTTGTAAATGCTTGGTTTTATTTCATTTTATTATATTCATTTATTAGAGTATTTTTATAACTGACAATTTGATTGTCGTTGAGCATACAATTGGTGGGCTGTGATTGTACAGTATTTTTTTTGTCCATAATTTAACTGACAATGTAATCGTTATAAGTAGAGTGTTCCAAATCAACTTCGAATTTTAAATCAATGATGCTTTAAAAAGCAATATGCTTTCGCAAAAAAATTTATAATCAAAATGTTGAGAAATTTTTTCAGCACGAAATGAGATTACCTTTTTGAATAATACTTATATATAGTTATGATAGTTTAACTCATAAAAGTCTCATGGAAAATATGATTAAGAAAAATGAATATATAAACATTATCATTACATTTTGGGTGAGTTCAAATTATTTTGTTTTCAAAAAATATAAATGAATTAATTTTCAATTTTTCATTAAATTGATATTAATAATAAAATATGCACAAATAATTTTATTTGTTATAATTTTATTGCAATATTTAAAATATCTTATTACTTATTACATATAGTTTAATTATTAGATTAATTTATTTAAGTTGTTTTTAAGAGGAATTGATTATTTACAAATGAGTAGAATTGTTTTGTTCATGTTTTTCTATTTCGGGCTATTTCGTATAAATCATTTTCATGTTTGATTCGCTATATTATATTTCTTTATAAGGCAATTTTTATTCCATTATAAGTTTATATTCCTATATGAAATAGAAAATTTATAAATCTAAAAAGTTTCATATTTTTAATTTGTTTGTATCATAATTATAAATTTTTTCCTTTGTCATTAATATATTAAAAAAGATTTTACATTTTGCAACATATTTTTCTGCTTATTTCCATAGATTCTAATTCATAAATAATTTATTTTAATTGTTTTTATTTTTAATTATTTTTATTAAGACAAAATGAGAAATGATTTAAATTCATTAACGATTTATAAAAATTTCTTTTAGTCATTAATAGCATTTTTTGAAAAGTATTTTATCTATTAGAAATTTAACAAGATTTAGAATAAGACTGGTGATTAAACCTACATAATTTAGTTGGTTATTATTTATTCGCTTATACGCTTATACAATAAATTATCAGTGAAAGGGTTTTCCACTCACCCAATTATTAGCCGATCCACCGATATGGTGTCCTCGGCATCTATTTCTTTGACAGACTAAATATTTCTTTGAATTAATACCTTATTAATATTTTTTATAATAATTTATATTATTATATTATTCTTTGATTTTAATACAAATCTTAGGTAAATAACTAATAATACCGTTCAATGGTGATCGAAGATTCGTCGACGGCATATGGACAACGAAAATCATGACGAAGTGCAGTAGTCAAAAATTCACTTTGCTTAATTTTATTAAAGCTTTAATATCAAAAAATATTAAGGATTTAAAGTAAATTTTATAAAACAATGAAATGTTATAAATTATTTTAAAAACCCAATAACCTTGTATAATTACTTGTTTATTTTTATTGTTAAAATATATTCTTAACTGTTTACTAAGTCACTTTTTATTATTTCTATACTCTTTGTTTAGTCATTCTTTGATGGCTTGGCCATTATTGATCCCCTTTCATAAAAATAATTTATTTTTATTTATTATTTTTTCAATTTATAACATCTTTATTTAAGTACATTAAATACTTTTGATCTTATTTTAGTTATTTATTTTCTTTCAGAACTAATTAATTCATTAATTAAAAACTTTCTCATCAATTATTTATATTTATTTATTAGCTTTCTGTTTCATCGAATATTTTTCTATTTTATATAACTGAAATTTATTTTAATTTTTAATTAAAAATAATATTTATTTCTGAAGAGTAATCCCAGAAAGGATGCTAATATTTTAATTGATCCTATTACTATTTTTTGTTAGCCAGTTTTTAATAACTGTGCAAAGTTTTGCTGTACCTAATTTTGTCAGGAAATTTGCTTATATAAAATTATGCTATGTTATTTTATTCATTTTTATAAATAGATTCATTATTTTTGTTCAAATGAACATAGCTTTTATTTTTTTTAATTAAATTAATTAGCATCTTAAATTTTTAATTTTTTATAAGTAATTAAATATGAAATTAATATTTACTATATTTAACTCATTGATATTTTAAAAATTTGAAAATATTTGAATTCCTCAATCGATCTATTTTATATAAAAGGAAACTCTCTTTTTATTAAAAATTTATTTTCATTTCTATGATTACTTTTAATTTTTTCCTTTATTATAAATTTGTAATAAATTTTCAAATATAGTTTGCTTTAAATCTTTAAATAACAGTAATGATAAATTTTTCGATCTTTTATACAATAGATGTTTGATTAAAAATTAATGAAAACTTTAAATTATAAAAGTATTTATAAATTTTTTATTATTTTCTCATGGGAAAAATTTATTACTTATTGTTATGCCCCGTTCCCAATTGACGCCAGTAAATAAATAGTTTAATTAGTCAAATAAAAAGTGAACAATTTATGGGCACGAATAAATAGAGTTCAATGGGAGCGGAGTATTTGGGAGTAAATTGGAAAGTGATTTGGGGATGGACAGTGGGGATGGAATTATGGAAGAGGGGAAGGGTCTACAATAACCAATCGATAAGGGAAAGGGCGGATTGTTTGGGATACGTGTGATCATCATCGGGTCCCACCCGAACACCTCTCCTTATAAAAGGGTTCTTCCTTCCATCTTTCTATTCCTTCTTCACTTCCTCAGCCGGGCGAGTACCTCCGTGGTGGACGGCGTTCCCGCGGCGGGTTTCGCCTTGGTTCAGGAGCCGGTGGTGACACCGCTCGTTCCAACACGGGTGCGGGCTGCCGCTGGGCGACCAACTCTGGCTCAGGTGCCACTTCCGGTGCCGTTGCCGGCTCCTTGGCCACTGGGAGTCGAAAGTCCTCGTAGAACGCGTCCAGCTGTTCCTGGTCCGTCTCGTCGGTATGTCGGTCCAGCAACTGGTTCGCGTGGAACTTACCTGAAGATCCATCTGGGAAGGTGACGGTGTACATAACTCCGCGGCAGTCGGACACAGTGCCAGGGCGCCAAGGCTGTACAGTCGGTGTCGCGCGAAGACTTTGGCTTCCAGCCCAAAGCTTCGCGGCTTGGCTCTTCGCGGCTTGGCTGCCGCCGGTTGAATTGTCTCTCCATGGCTTCATTGCGTACAACCAGAGGGCGAGGCTTCGGCCGTAGCAAATTCAATGTATTGCGGGGCCTTCTTCCAAGGAACACTTCCGCAGGACTTTTGCTGTCTGGCAGCGAATCACATGGAGTCGTCCGATATGTAGCCAGGAATGAGTCGAGCACATGCTCTGCTCCCTCCTCTTTTAATTTCCGGCATGTCCGCTTGAAGGAGTCGACAAAGCGTTCAGCTTAGGCTGATGGCATTCAGCTGTTTTGTGCACTTCCGGCACACTGATTTGACATGGGAACACTCCGTGGGCCGATGGGAATCTTTTCCGCATCGCCAGCACTGGATCCGCTGAGCTGGGGATGAACTCGCTCCGTTCGGCTTTTGACTCTTCTGCTTCACCGCAAAAACTTTCTTCGGCGTTGGCTGCTCGAGAATGTTCGCTTCCGAGATGGCCGACAGGTACATCTGCAGGTCTTCAACAACTGCATCGTACTTGACAGTGTCGCCATCTGCTGCCAGCTTGGCTAAAATGCGCTTTCTCAGGTTTGAATCATTGGCGCTTTTCAGAGCCGTGAGGAGCATCAAGCAGTTGGACTGCTCCTCTTTGAGTTTCTTGAACTCAAAATCTCGAAGCAGCTTCTTGTGCCGATTGATGAATGTGCGCAGATCTTCGGATGCATCCTTTGCAGCGCGCAAACATTCGTATCGATCAATCCAGATCGACTGCGGTTTGGCGAACAATGCTTTCGGCTGTGCCAGCGTCTCGTCGAAGGTGAAATCCGTGATGCTCCTCGGCAGACACACTTGCTGTATTCGCTGAATGCCGGCTCACTCAGCTTGGTCATCAGCAGTTTTACCTTGCTTTCCGGCAACAGCCCCGGCACAGCACAGTCGACGGCGAACTGGAATCGCTCCAACCAGTCCGCGATGCTTCTGATATGATCACCATTCTGATCAAAGCATTCGACGTCTGAGAGTGTCGGTAGGATCTGTGTTGGCTGGTGGTTTTGTTGCTGCATGAGCTGGGTGACCAGTGCTTGCTGTTCGGCCAGCATCCGCGTCAATTGCTGGATGGTCTGTTGATCGGTCATCACCAATCGATCCGCCAAATGTCGATTTTAGCCGAAATGTAGTGACGATGTGGATATTCACCCTAATGCCTGCTTTGCTCCAAGCAAAGGCTATCTCTGTCGCCAAGACAGGGGCTAGGGTGTTGCTTTTTATAACTTAAATGCCAACAACATTTTAAAAATAATTTTATAATTAATTTTAATTTAATTTTTAAATTCTAATAAACACATTAATCTGAATGGAATGAAGTAAAATAATTGTATTAAATTAAAATTATTGTTGTATTTGAACATTTAAATACTTAAAGTAAGAATAATTGGCAATCATTTGTACATTTTATTAATATTTCGAAACTCGTTTGTCTTCGATTCCCTTCGATGTGTATTTGTTATATGTAGAACTTGTTCGAAATTATTTTAATGCTACATAATTTAATGAATAATTTGTTGTAATCATTTAAATTAATGATTATTTCTCCAATAATTTTCACTATTTATTTTAAGATTATTGGCACAATTATCTAAATATATTGATTTTAAAATAAAAACTATTATTTTTTAATTTTTTATTGAGTTATAATTTTATCACCAATAGCAAATCTGAGATATTATTTTAAAATATAATGGTTTTAATAGGAGTTATAAAAAATATTTTTTTCATAGGTCATAATTTCTTGTTATGTTAATTTTATTAATTTATCGCTCTTTTATTTACCATGCTTATCAGTGCATTATTGTTAATGATAATTTTTTACTATATAATTTTTATTTATTTTATCATAAATTAAATATTTTAAATTTAACATATAAATATAAGGAGAATAAGGAAGAAAGGATATATTTATAAAATTAGAAAATGATCATGCATCGCTCAAATTCGTCCTTGTCTCTGCGTCCGCCGGAATACAGCACCAATTCCATCTGCAGATTCATGTCGTTTTAATTTAAATTATTATTCGGCTTTAATTTGTATAATGTATAATTTTTCTTTTTACATAAAATCGACAGTATTTTTGGTATTATATTTTTTCTAAATAAATAATAGATAGATATATCAAAAACTAAATTAGATAATATTTTCGGATAATAGCACACCACTCATCAGTATTGCGATTTTCCTTAATTTATTTCTATTTAACTTAAAGTCAAGAATTTCTAAACCAAAATCCATTTTGAACCCTTTATTACCAAATACATCCAAATAGGTAAATTTTGATCTCAATTGAATAATTTAAATTTATTTTCACTTCTTCATACATATATTCAAAATCTTCATAAAAATTTTTATTTCATGTTTTCAAGTTTTCTTCTGGTTAATCGTATGTTAATTTGATGTTAACACACTATCACACTAAGCAGACAAATATAACAAATATTTTATTAAATTATATTAATATTCTAGCAAAATGAATGTAGAGATATCCATTCTTTTTAATGAATATATCAGTATTATCCTATAAAATGGTTATTATTTTGAGATTTCTAACATTTAAATTTTATGATGTAATCATAAATTTTTTCATTTATTTGTAAATTAAAGGGGCCTAAAACCTTCATTTAAAATATTGAACAATTTTGGTAGAAAATTTTTTTTCAGTGTTTTTTATTGGTATTTAATTCAATATTAATTTTTTTAAAGATATTTGATCAAAGGATATAATAATAAATCCACTATATTTTTATATTTTTAATTATATATGATTTTTTGATTTTAATTTCATTTGATTTCGTGTGTCAAAGTTCATGAATTGTATGCTCCATTTTTCTACTGAATAATATTTAATACTTAAGTATTTAAATTGTAAAGAAAAAAGCCAAGAAGCAACATAGAAAAATAAACAGAAATAGTAGTAAAATTATTAAAATACTATTTTTGCCAATTATTAAAAATTAATTTTTTTTGATTAATTATATTTTTTGTTTATAATTTTTAATAAATAAAAAAGCTAAAGGTTCTATGCTTTGTTAATTGCATAAAGAAGTTTTTCATAAGATTAGCACATAAAAAATTGTAAACTTGAAATTAAATTAAAATTTATAGTATTCTTTTTATTTTAATACTTTTAATTAATGCTGTATTCAATTCGGCGGCTGTCAAAGAAGGCATTGGATAATCGGGTAAACGAGTGGTTGTTTGTTAACTGATTTAATTTGGACCAGTTTTCTGGATGAAATATTGTTTCATTTGTTAATTATATTATTCATTTATCTTCTTGTTCCGAGTTTTATTTTCGTTTTTTATATTAAAATATTTAAAATTAATATTTTAAGCCATTTTTAGCACCAATTGATTATTTTTGTGATACGGTTTTATTATATTATATTATTTAATTATTGTTTATAAAGATTTATTAATTGTTTTATTAATATACTGGATCATAAAATTACAAATATTTGTTTTGTTTATTGATAAAGTATCTCAATCGATATAGTGAAATATTGATTAATTTTAAAGTTAGTTTAATTTCCTAAAATTAGATCTTTGTTTATAATGTATTTATTAAAATTTCCTAAATTTTTTAAATTCTTATAATGTATTTATTAAAAATTACTAGAATAACTTCACGGTTTTATTATAAATTAATTTGAATTATAACTGATATTTCCTAAATAAAATTGATCATTTAATTTTATTTCAAAAATTTCAAATTACAATATTATTCTTTTCTAGATTTATACATGAAAAATATATCTGTTAATGAAATTCCCTTTTATTGAAATAAAATATTTAAAAGAAATAAAAAATAAAAGCAATCTTTTTTTAAACCAATGCCGATATAAAATTATATGATGAAATCTTCCTGAGCGTTTGAAATTTTAATAGATATTTAATAAAATAATGTTAAAATTATATATATAATTTATCATAGCTCAAATTCATGAGTATTATTTATGATCAATAAGGTTTTTAATATTTTTATAATGTAACAAAAAAGAATTCAATAATAAAAATTAATGCTTAAATTGTCAAATGATTATCCAATTTTATAATTTTATAGTTTTTTCAATTAAAATTTTTGAAAGTAATTTATTCATTTTTTTTAAACTTAATGTGTAAATTTAATTTTACATTATAACTATTAATATTATATAAAAGCATTTAAATAATTTTTTACTTTAAATTGTAGGAGAATCCTATTGAATTTCAATTCAATATAAATTTAAAGGATTTTCTAGCAATTTGGGAATTTCTATTTCAATTATTCATTTTTTAATTAATAAAATAATTTTTTAAACTACATAATATTATTCATGTTATAAGGACTTAATTTTACAGATGCTATTTATTGAATTCTTTATTCACAAAAATATAAATTTTGTTATATTCTATAAATACTTGATTAATCAATGGACAAATACATTAATTACCTTCATTTATTTTTAGTTATGAATCTTTTATTAAAGATAATAAAAAGAACTAAGTCCCTTTTTCCTTTCTTCCTTTACTTTTTTTGTAACTTTTTAATCTTGTAATAATTTCATTATAAAACATTTGAGATAAATAAGTAAATAAGCTTTTAGGGGTTATAAATTTAAAAATATTAATTCATTCATTTTTTTATTTATTCTTTTTTTCTGACCATGTTATGGCGTGAAGAAATTGAAAGTTCTATCAGTATAAGCTTTACACTAGTTAAAGACTATTTTAACATAAAGATTATATGGATTTTTCATTCTATATATAAAATTTTATTTTGCAGATTTATAATATCATAATAATATAGAACCTTTACTGATATATTTACAATTTAAATAAATATGTAGAAAATTTTGTTAAATTTTAAATTTATTAATTAGTATTTTCTATATTAAATTAGTTGATATTATTTTTTATAATTATTAAATTAATTTTTTATTATTATGTAAATAAATTTGGTCCATCTTTCCATTTTTTCTCCAAAAAACAGTTATTTCTTAAAATATTGTTTTATAATCTTTATTTTGATATAATCGTTGGTTTTCAATTTAAAAATTCCATGTTTTATAAGATGGTACTTTTATTTCTGTAAATTTTGTTGATTACTCGGTCCGTTTTTTCCTCCCATGAAAGCATTTTTAAATTCTATTGGAACATAATTAATGTATTCGTCAAATATTTTGCTTAATTTGTATAATGTTTTTTATTTTCTTATTATTTTTTATAAACATATGCACCAATTGATTTTACTTGTTTTAATTGGAAAAATTCAATTTTTTATCTAAGAATAATCTAAGAATAATAATTATCTAAGAACAATAACATTATAATTCATTTTTAAATTCATCTTTTAAATTTTTCACTTTTATTTTTAAGATATAAGTAATCACTTGACAGGATAATTTTATTTCTTATTTTTTTAATTTATTTTATTTAAGAATAAAAAAATTAATTTGAAATATATGTTAGTTAAATTTAAAATAGTATATTAGAGTCGCTGATCTAATTCTATTTTATTCCGATGAAAAATTAAATAAAATTATCGATTCAATACATGACAATTATTTAAAATTATATTAGTTTTTATTCTATAATAAGTTGAATTTAAATTATCTTTTCATTGATGAATGTCTTATTTCCTTAGCATATAAAAAATTATTTGCAGAATTTTTAACTTTTAATTTATTTTGATAAATGTAATATGTTTTTTGGTAATAGTAATATATTTTATATGTTTTATTAGCATTTTAACAATTAGCTAATATGCAAGTAAATGCTTTATTATTTTTAGTTAATAAAGCTTTATATTTTAATATTTTATATTCTCGCCAAATTCGGTGCAAAGACTTCACCACAACCATATTCCGAGGCGAAACATTCTCAAAAATTCATACAGCAGCACCAGCTCCGGCAGTCGATCCGGATATCCCGGAGCTCCAACCCGAAGTGGCAGTAACTTTTTAAATAAATTTTTTGTTTGGTTTAAGATAAAAATAATTTTGTTTTTTAATGTTTAAATTTTTATGTTACTTAATAACTAGGGTTGAATTTCATGTTTTTATCGATCTAATATTTTTTTACGTTAAATTTCATCAGTTAATTAAATGGATTTTCTATTTTTAATTGAAGCACTCTTGGATCATTTCCATCTATATATTAAATTTAACTACAAAAAAAAATTTAAAAATATTATTTTTATATTTGTTTCTTTATAAATTATTGTACTTTTTGCCTTTATTAATTAAATTACTTTATATTATGATATCATATTGCTATGTACTGTTTTTCTAGTTTTCATTTTTTATTAATTCATTTATAGTTTGATAATCTTCTTACTTAAAAATGTTTGGTACACGAAAATAACAATTTAACACTTCCTTATTATTATCCACTGAATTAGAAATGATTAAAATTCAAAGATTTAAACTGAATATTATTTTCCTTACAATTATTAATTTTAATTTCTAATTTAATAAATTAACTATTTATATAAAGATAATTTATGAAATTCTTATGATTTCTTAGTCATGTAAGGGCGAGTCCCCTACATGGTAGACCATATGGAATTGACCAAGCGGCCCTTATGCTACTTGAGTTTTTCTAATTTTTTAATGATATTAATAGAATGATTATAAATATATTTTTAAATACAATTTTAAATAGTATGCTATTATTTGTTTCCCATCCAATAAATTTCTACCTAAATAAAATAAATATATTTTCCATTAAAATAATGTCTGTTTTTTTACATTTGCCTTATTTTCTTTTTTATTGTTTCATAATATTTAAAAAAATACAATAATTTAGCATGGATATGGATGCTATTTTATTTCAATATATGAATAATAATAATAATAATTTTATTCTTGTTTTGGAAACCAGTTTTTTTAATAAAAACAATTTTTTTAAGTTTATCGAATTGTCATTATCTATGTACATGTAAAAATAATTTTTATCTAAACTCTAATTTTCCTTCCATAAAATTCTTTAAAAATTTAATTAATTTAAAAAAATATTTACGATATTTATATAATAATTTTATATTGTTACTAAAAAAGTAACTAAATTTAAATATTTTAATATTTTACAAGATTTTTTTATTACTGTATTTTTCTTAATGAAAAAATATTAAAAATATAATTTTTATTTATAAAAAAACTAATTTATTCTCAAATCAATATTATTAAAATTCTTAATAGAACTTTATTAATAAGTCATATGTGAACTCAAATTTTTTATGTTATTTTTTATGCTATTTTCTCTATATTTTTTAAATTTTATTTATCATTTTTTATTAATTGTGAGTAAAAATTAATATGTACATCATAAAAAATAAAAAATTAATGTGTCCAAATATATACATTAAGTTTTACATACTATTAATTTTTATTTTATATATTTTTTCTTCTTTAACATATTTTTATTTATTATTATAGTTAGTAAATTTCCATATGGAAATAAATTAAAAATTGTTGGAGAGTAACTACTATTTTTAAGATTGAGACCCCTTTTCCAAATAAAAAACTTCATAACTGTTATCAATAAAAATATTTTAAATGTTAATTTTTTAGAAAAAATAAAATGGCTCGAGAAGGATCGAGATTTTTAAAACTATTCTTTTATATTTCAGATATAATTCATAAAACAACAATTTAATTTGAATTTAATTATTGAATCATTTATATTATATTAAAAAAACCTAAGTGGAAGATAAAAATAGTCAAAAAAAGTTTTGAAAAGGTTTAAAGTTTTTAACAATTATTAAATATTATTAATCTTATTAAAATTTATTAAGACAAAAGTTATATTGTATTAATTATTCCCATTTCCATCTAGCAGTTTGCTAGCTTTGGAAAAATTGGTGTTTTTCACCATATATTTAATATTTTAATTAAAAGCTATCTAATATTTATTTTTATTTTTTTTGAGAATATTCTTTATAAATTAAGAGATGAGATATTTAAATTTTAATTTTTATGCAAAATTTCAAAATATAATTTATTTAAATTATATAAATTAGAAAATTTTTTAATTTTTTCTTATTTATTTTAATTTTTGTTCATTAAAATAAATTGAAAATTTCTTAAAATTCTAGATAGGTTTCAAATTTGCAATTCTCGAAATTATTTTTATTTCTTAATTTATTATAATTTAAATTAAATATCATATATCGATACTTGCAATAAAATTTTGATCCTATTGAATGGTACTTGAACAATTTCTTAATACATCAATTTTTCGATAAGATTGCTCGTTTCATAATAATGTATTATAATATTATATTTTATTTATTTCCTGTTTACTTCCTTCATAACATAAAATTGCTTAATAGTTTTTTATTAACTTAATAACTTAATAAAATCAATATTTTTTAAAAATCGCAAATATTAAAATAAAATAGCACATGATAAATAATTTTTTGGTATCTACTTAATACTTAATTTGGTATCTACTAAATAACTTGTTTCTAACTGACAGACTTTAATAAGTCTGACAGACAAGACTTATTAATCGATCTTTTTTAAATTAATTACAAAGCATTACAGTATGATTAATCCTATAATCCTTCATTACTATCTTTTAATTCAGTTTGATTTTATAAATTATTATTTAGCTAATATCCTGGCAACATTATTCTCGACGGAGCTCTCAGAAGTTCCGGCGATATAGATCCCAATCTCGTCGGCCTTTATCAACATAGTTTAATTATTTATTTTTTATTTATGAAAAATTATATAGAAAAATTATGGTATTAATTTATAAATTAATTCAACAGAATTATATATGATTTAATTGTAAAATTATTGTTTTTAAGCATAAAAACTCTCATTGTATATTTTTTATCTAATTTTATAAAATATGAATCGAAATCGATTGTATAAATCAATATAAATTTTATTAATTTTATTTATTTGCTTGATTCATTTTGCTAAATAAATTTTTATTTAGAATTTATTGTTATAATAAATGTTTTGGATCATTTTATAAATAAAATAAATTCTTATAGGTAAAAATTTAAAATGTAATAAATTGTAACTTTGGAAAAGATTTTAACTTGTAATTTTTTTTAACTTGTAAATTCTTATGAAAAAAGATTATTAAAAAAAGCATTTATTGTAGTTTAGTTATTTTATTATAATAAACTTTAAAAGTTAAACTTATTATATTTATTAAAAGGTCTTGAAATTTTTTATTTTATTTATTATTCAGCTGACAAAAATTATCCTAGTATTTTTGGGCTAAATTAATAAATTGTTCTTATGTTATTTTTATTTTTAAAGAATTCTTTAAAAAATTAAAACTTTTTTTGCCTGAATCATATAATTCCGAACATCGAAAATGGAACTATCCGCCGTTTATAGTTCAATCCTTATTATTTAATTTAAAAAAAATTAAAGATTTAAAGATGTATATATTAATATGGATTAACAAAAAATCACATTTTTCAGGTGTTTTTTTCTAAACATAACAATATACAATTTATTTATTATATAGTTAATCATTTTTAAACATTTTATAAGAAAAAATATATGAAATAATTTAATTGTTTTTAAAATTATAGTTTAAATTAGGAATAATTATTTTGCGTCGAAATAAAATGATAATTTAATTTTAAATATTTTCAATCAGTTACATTGTATTGTTTTGTTCGCATTTTTTCGCGAAGATCATGGCTCATTAGGATAGCTCGTTCGAGTGCTGCTATGAAAGAAAAAATTATTATTAGCAAAAAGAAAATTTTCCCAATTATTTTTAATATTGGCTCTTATTTTCTAAATACTTACTTGTTATTATTTTTCTTTTATGTATTTTATAAATATTAAATAAAATTTCCTATTTTTATAAATTTGATTTTTTAGCATTATTGTTTTAAAATCAAAAGTTTCGATCTATTTTTTTTCATTTCCATATTTTCTTTCATCATATATGTATTATTATTTAATTATTTTTCCTCTATATTTCAATTAAATTAAGTTGCACAGTTAATTTTAAATACCGTTAAAAAAATGAATATCCCCTGAGTTCATTATATTTTCTTCAAAAATAAAAGACATCGGTGCTATCTCATAGAAAGAGGTCATTTTACTTGATACTTTCGAGTTAGAGTTCTTTTTTCTTAATTCTTGATTTATTCTCACTAATTTAAATAATAACAAATTAAATTTTTGCAAATTCAAATTAAAGGAAAAAATTGCAATGATTTTCTTTTCTAAATTTTTTATTATTTAGCTCATAAATTTTTCATTCATGGAACATATAGAATTCAATAAATTTGTATACTTTATATTTTTTATTTTGAAATATTTATATAGTAAAAAGAGGTAATTTTATAATCAAGTTGAAATAAATTTATTTTTTAAATAAATCTTATAATTTAATCTGTTTTTTATATTTCTCTTCAATCAATTTCTGGAGATACACCAATTTTATGCAAAGCAACCAGGTTTAAATGGTAGTTCGATTGCTCTTTTTCGCAAGGATTCCCATTTGACGAAAGCAATTAATTCTAACTATTTTTTAATTTTCATACAAATATTTTCGAAGTTTTTTGTTTTTTGTAATGCAGTTTCATTTAGGTTTTTTAACCCATAAATAGCAAATATGCATTAACAAAAGCTTTTTTAGTTTGCTTGCAGATTTTTACAAGTTTTATATTTGGAGTTTCCACTATTAGCCCCGATTATAATATTTTTTTTATTCTTTTATTATTCTTTTGATGAGAATTTATTAAATAATATAGAATATATATTGATATAGAATATATTAAATAATATAAAGAAATTTTTCAATAAGAAATAGTTTCAAAATTGGATGAATATTTAAAATTGGTTGATAATGAATAATTATTTGATTTTGTTTTGAATTTTTCTTATATACATGATTTCTTCTTCGAAAAAGAAATTTTCCTCTCCTAGCTGAATACTAATCTAATGCTGTGAAAATTCATTTTTATATATTGTTTTAGCCAAATCGTGATAAAAATTATGTAATCAAGGATTTTTAGAATATTTCAGTTATTTCATACTAGTTTTATTACTTTTATTATTTATTATATCAATTTACATTTTTAATTTATTTAGAAGCTTTTAACAATTAATATTAGACTACATAATTTATGAAAGTATAATTTAACTACTTGTAAGTAAGAATAATAAAATTTGCATTTTCAATTTCGATTCATAATTAAAAATAGAGTCTATTATTAAAATATAATATTATTTTTAAAATTAATACTATAATATTATCCGCCATCGTTCCGATACATATTTAAAAAAATTAAATTTTATTAATAAATTAATCGAGTTATTTTTAATAAAATTTAAAACGTAATTTTGCTATCAAAAAGTTAACTATTCATAGTGATAATTTAGTTCGGTATTTTTATTGAAAAATATCGTTTTTCTTTCATCGATTACTTCATGTTTTCATTATCAACTATAAAATTCGATTACTTCCATTATTTCTTGCTCAGGTACGCCCAACGCTATTCCTACCACTCATAATTTAATTCTTAAGATATTAAAAAATATAATTGAAAATTATTAAATATATATTTTATCTTTTATCTGACTATTAAAATTATAATATTTTATTTTATATTATTTATTATAATATTATTTTGTTTTTTCTTCAATAAAATATTGTGATTAGATCGTATCTTAAATTTATTTATATAAAATTAATGTAATATATGTTTAACAGTAGGTTAATAAATTAATAAAACCATGCACACATAAGTTTTTAAATATTAAATTGCCTAAATTTTGAAATCTCCAATATAATTTATTGTATATTGCTAATTTACAGAAATTGGAAAAAATAAGATTTAAAATAAGATTTTTTATTTTACTTTTAACATTTTTATCCTCTTATTGAATTAATGATGATTATTTTTTATTTTTTCTAGTAATTTTCTAAAAGAAATTAAAAGTAAATTAGATCCATTCACATCGTATAAAGCGATTTGTCTATGATTTCCTATATTTTAAAAATTTTAAAAAATTTATTTTAATAGTGATTTTTCTTCGTTTATTTCTTTTTTAAAATTTTTCATTTAATTAAATGCTTTGGTTTTTATAGCATTGTAATAATAATTGTTTTTTGGAATTTTAGATTACGAAAGGGTGGCTAAACTTCAAATAATTTAAAATTCTTTTAGAAGAATATTTTACAAATTTATTAGTCAATTAATTTTTTTAAGGTATAATATTAATTTTAAGTATGGTAATATTCTTTCAAAAACATATATTTAAAATTGTTCTTATTTTTTTTGAAAATTATTATTTTTTAATTTGTATTCAATATTTTAATTATATTTTATATAAAAAATAATAAATAAAAATTGTTGTTTGGTTCTCTATTTATCCAAAAAATTATTATATACAAGTTATAAAACCAATATAATACAAAAAAATCAAAATTAATTTTTTATTTTGAATGTGAATTGTTAATAAATTTGGAAATATTATTCATTGCAATAATAAGCATAAGAATTAGCATAAAAATTGTAATAATTTATAGAATATAAATGGTTATGTTTTTTTTATATTTATATTTCTAAATTACATTTTAAAAAAGACATTTTATTGCCATATTTTATTGCCACTTTAATTTATTGCCACATCTGCGTAGGTCGCTGCTGAATGGTACCATGACTAGCTTACCAGAGTCAATTTTATTTTCAATTTATAGTTAAATTCTTTATATAAAATATTTTTTATTTAATTATTTGGAAGATAAAATAAATTTTAATTTTTTAACTAATTTTTATTTACGTTATTTTCATTTACTATAAGAATATAGCTAATTTTAAATTCTTATAAAATAATTTTAATTAATTTTTGATGATCTTTTTGATGAATTTTTCAATAAAATATTTTTAAACTTAAATGGTTTTATTTATCTAAATATGATTATAATAAAATAAGTTTTTACTTTTTATTAAGAGCGTAATTAAAGGTATTAAACTAAAATCATCCCACAGTCTTCTTGAATGCATAGAATTTAAGTTGATAAGCAGCCTAGTTTCGCTCAAACTTCTTTAAATAAAGCGAATTAGTCATTTATTAGTTATATTTTATATAAATATATAAAATATATAAATTGTAAAAGAAGATATTTAAATAAAAGTTTTAAATATTTAACTAATAAGGCAAATGAGAAATTCGTTGTTACTAACAGGGCGTATTAACCAAAGCTCAAGGGAATTTTATGGATATTATGGAACATATACTTTTTTTTTTATTTTATTTTGAAAAACTGAATGGTTAATGTCAAATAATTTTATGACTAAGTATTATTATTTTGAATTTATTTTATGATTTAATTTATTTTTTTCGTCGTTTCACTGAAAAATTTGGTCATATATAAAGAAAAATATAATTAATTTAATTATTATTATTTTTTTCATAAAACTATTAAGAACAATTAAATAAGAATTATTTATTACGAAAAATTCTATGATAATTGATAATGAGATTATATTTTAAACCTTATAATCTATGAGATTTAATTTTTCTTAATATTTATCTTTTTACCAATGAGCTTTAAAATTATTGTCTTATTAATACCCTTTCTAAATATAAACTTGTATTTTCCTAAACAAAATAATTGCATCTCTTTATTTTTACTGAAATTTTTATTTTAATTTGAATACATCGGTTTGTATTTTAAAAATTGTCTCATGTTTATATAATGTTTTTAGAAAATTTAATGATTTATAAAATTTATTGTCTTTTATTTCTAGCGAATTTTTTTATTTTAAAAAATTTATTAAAAATATTATTTATTAGCAATTAAAACTTTAAAAAATTAATGTATCGAGTTAATCAAAAAATTTCATTTAATAATTTTATTAATTTATGATTAAATCAAGTTAATATAATTGCTTAATTGAGATCAATAAAAGATTTATTTAATTTATAATTCATAAATTCTTTATGAATTTTTGTTTCTTAGAATTATTATAACCATTGACTTAAATATTTATTATTTTTTTTTAATTTCTTTATATTTTTGCCTATAAAGAATATCAAATTTTATGAAGCAGAACTCCAAAGTTAGCGTTCTGATATTTGAACTGATGAAGTGACAAAGCATAAGACTCAAATTAAAACTGAATAAGGAAGTAAAGAGTTGAGGTGTGATATAAATTATTTAAAATTAAGTGGCATTAAAAATGAGATATAATCCAAATAATTAGTTATAAATAAGTATAAATCATTAAAGCGTTCTGATGCTAGTATATTTGTGTTATAATTTTATTTTAAAACATTTTACTGTAAAATTTTGTGTCATTATAAATGGAAAAAATTGAATATTTTTAAATTATAATAAAATTATGTTTTTATATTCTTCTTTATAAAATATTTTATCAATATTATTAATAAATAAAATTAATAAAATAATTTTATTTTTATTATTTTTTAGGATAATAAATAAATACTAATTCCTATCCACTGAATAATTCAATTTTAAAATAATTATATTTTTATAAAATTTACTCAAAGATTCTTAATATCTTCTTTTTCCTAGTTGAAATAGCATTATTATTTTTTAAGAATCAATTCTAAAAAATATAAATGGAGTATGAGAATTTTTTTAAATATTTTTGGTTTATTATTATTTCATTTTGGAAAATTTCTTTTTCATTGTTTTATCATTCTTTAATAAGAAATAAACTTTTAAAATTTATTATATCTGATTTGACTTTAAAAATATTTTATTATAAAAACTTTCAATAAATTTATTTTCCAATTTAATAATTCTCCCCTAGGATAATGTTTTCCAATAGATTTCACATTTTTGAAAAGCCCATAAATGTTATTATTTCTCAAATAACAGAAAAATTTTTTATTCATTTAATTTTATTTTTTGATTATTAATCAAAGACCCAAAAATATTATTGTTTTAATAATTATTGAACCGTTTTTTAAGTATATTATTTAATAGCTTTTGATAAGTATATATAATTAGCTAATATAATATATTAATAATAAATGAAATTTAAATTTCGATATTAAAAATTAAATTATCATATATTAACTTTATCTTGCTTCTAATATGTTAATATCATCATAATTTTATTTATATTTATGCTTAGTATTCATTTTTTATCTTGATTCTAATTTAAAAAATCAGCCTATAAAGAATTTTTAATTTTAAACCTACATAAATTTAAAGAAAAAATTCTTAATTATTATTTTAAACTATTATAAATCTATTTTAGAAACAAAGAATTATTATGATTTTGTTACCTATTGGTTTGCGGAATAATTTTTTTGTAGACAATGAGAGTATAGATATGATGAGGATATGAAACTTTTTTATGAATTTGTTAAGATGTAAGAAATGACAATCAAAATCGTTACTAATAAAGTTTCAGAACTTTTATTTCTTTATGTTTTGAAAAAAAATTCATTATGTATAATTTTCTTCGAAGTAATTAAAATTAATAACTATTTAATTATTGTATAATATTTTACTTATTTTATATTAATTAATTTATTTAGTTCAAAAGCTTTAATTTCATATTTTATATAAAAAATTTTTGCAATTAAATTTTGTAGTTTATATATAGTTTATTTATTATTTTTATTTGATTATATTTAACCTAATCCAATTTCAATTTTTAAAGGCCTTTTAAAAAGCTTATATATTTAGCATTGATATTATTTTATATTAATATTGATAATTTAAATTGATTTTATAATTTTATATATAACTTGATTTTTTTAAATTATATATTTTATTTTGATTAATTAAGCAAAAAAATATTATAAATTATTTATTATTCGTAGATTACTTTTATCAAGTAATTATTTAACGGTAAATAATAGATTATTTAAAAAGGTCTGATTTTTTTAAAGTTGTTGATTTCAATGTCTGAAGTGCTGTTTTCACAACAACTTGGTTAATCAAGCCAGAATAATTTTTGAAAAATTATAAAGTTTTTTTAATAATATCCTGAGAATATGATACTATTTTCGAAATAATTTATTTTAATAAGTAGTTTTTACCACAAAGGAATGATTATTATTTATGAACATCTTGAATTGTATTTTCTAAATTCATTTTATATTTAACTTCATTTATTTTTACATGTTTCATTCATTTGCATTCGATACATTTATTTAATAAAATATAAAAGATTCCATGATAATTTTATAAAGTTTTATTCTTTCAGTTTTTATAATTTTATAATTAATTAATTTTTAATTAAAAATTTTTATAAAAAATAATTAATACAAATAAATTCATTTAATTGATAATAATAAATTTAAAACTTTATTAGCTCATAAATAAATTTTATATATAATTCTAATTTTAATTCCATTTCGCTAATAAATATGTGTTATAGTTTGTTATATAAAAATTTTACTAAAATTATTTTATATTATATCATAAGCTTTATCAAGATTCATATTTAATTATTCACGGTTTTTCATATTTTTATTTCTTTTAAGAATCTGATTTAATAACATTTAAAAAAAATATTTTAATGAATAATATTTACTGTTAAAATGATAATTCATTGGATTAATAATTTAATTAAATAATAGTTATTAAATTAAAATAAAACACGATACCAATTTGTCGTCCCAATAATAAGAATAACGATTTTAATTAACTATAAGGAAGTTTTTAAATAATATGGTTACATGATCAACTTCATGTCGGTAAAATTATGAAGATAAAATAGCTGATTGTAGTAAAAATGTATTTTATTTTAATAGTCAATATAATAACTATCTTTTACTCTAATAGAAAAATTTTTAATATATCGAAGGTACAGCGCAAAAGGTGCCGCTGCGCTTCCAATGTACAAGTAAAAATTTGTGTTTTATTATAATTTTAATGAGCGATAATAATTTATAAGTTACAATAAAATTTTTAATATCTAGAATGAATTATAATAATTTTATTTTCATTGTCAACTCTTCATCTCCTTTAACGAAAATCGTAAATATTATGTTAAATTAATATAATTTAAAAACATTTATTAAATTTTTGAATTATTAAATTTTTCTTGAATTTCTTATTACTGATTATTAAATAAGTTTTACTAATTTATTATAAAAATTTATTTTTGATGTTTAATATTTCTTTTTATCAATAATTAATATTTTTATTAATTCCTTATAAAAATTTTATAAAATAATTTTAACTTAATAAATTATCTTTTTTCATAATAAATTTTACTGATATTAAAAAATTAATAATTTATAAAAAATTATAATTACAGCTTTATTAATTAACTAGACTTTTTCAAGCCTTACGTAAGATATTTTATATAAATAAGTTATTTTTAAAATATTTGCCTAAATCCTCATAATTTTTATTTTAAAAAGGTCTCCGTTTTTTGGGGGCATAATGAATTGGTGGTTTTGGGGGATTTACTGGCGGATTCGGTTGCCATGATTACATTGTTTGAGAGGTTAGTTGTTAATATAAATATTAATTATCAATTATATTTTTAATATTTTTAATAAAAAATTTCATTGTCAAACAATTCAGAATTTAGATTTTTAAAAAATAAATTTCATATAATTGTTTTTACTAATACATTTTTGTTAAAAATAAATGATTGAACTTTGTTAAAATAAATGGTTGAACTTTTATTTAAAGCGTTAGTTATTATTATTGTTATTTTTAGTATTTATGTAAAAATCCGCTGCCCACTATTCGTCTAAGCCATTTCTCGTCTAATCAGAGAAAAATTCATGATTCGTCTAAAATAGTTTAATTTCAAAAAGTTTTTCGCCAATTTTTTTTTATAAAACAAATGAAATCCGTATTACTTCTAGCAATTTTCGCATCCATCCGCATCACTATAGTCACTTTCCGCATCCATCCGCATCCATCCGCCTACCTTCCGGAAGGTAACGGAAAGATCTGGGAAAGACGCGGAAGGGTTCTGGAAGTAATGAATTGGTCTGGGAAGGTAAGCGGAGGGGTCTGGGAAGATTAGACGAGTCGCATTTAGACGAATCATGCCTTTTGGCTTTTTAGACTAATCGTGATTTTTTTGGCTTGTTAAATGAGTTAGACAAATCGTGGTAGCGCTTAAAAGCCGGCTTTGATTTTAAGCATTTTTTAAAAATTTCGATGAATAAATCGACTTTTCAAACGGGCCAAATATTTTGCTGCTTTTATATTTATAAATTTTATATATAAATTTTTTTAAATAAATTATTTATAACTTACAAGGAAACATTTTCTACTGTCAGTCGGAATTTGCATAATCCGTTCCTGCCATTTTGTAGAGCATGCACGACAACCGCGGTAAATTTTAATAGTAAAAGCCCTTGGAGTTAGGAAGTAAAGTTATTGAATTTCTAACAATAAATATTAAATGTTCGGTCGTTCATCCACGCGGATCATCCACCAATCTGGGATGGCATCCGTCGCACTATCTAAAATTACTGTTAAGCAATGCGCCATATTAATGGTTGGGAATTATTATATAAAAGAAAACAATGAATATAAACCAATGAATAATCATGGTCAAGGATTATTAAAAATTGAACGATGGATGCCATCCCAGTGTGTGTTAATGATCCGTGTGGGTGAACGACCGTTAATCAAAAATTAGAAATTCTATAACTTTGCTTCCTAACTCTGAGGGAATTTAATATTTAAATTTCCCGTGGTTGTTGTGCATGCGCTACAAAATGGCAGGAAAGGAATATGCAAATTCCGACTGGCAGTAGAAAATGTTTCCTTGTAAGTTAGATTTTTTTATTTTTTGAAATTAAACATAAATAATTATTTTTAAAGATTAGTTTATTATTTTTTTTATGAAAATAATATATATTTTAAAATCATTTTAAATAAAAATTGATTTAAAAAATTATAATAATAAATTATTTTTAGATGATAAAAACATTTATCAATTTTATACAATACCTTTAAATAAGAATGTTTATAGAATATTCGATAGTACATATTTATTTTTTATTTATTTTTATTTAAATAACAGATTTTTCAAAATCATACCAAATCGTTAAATATAGATATAGCAATAAATAAATAAATAAATAACATCTTATTATAAATTCGATTCAGCAATTGATTGAATGCCAAAGCATTTATTCAAGCTATGGTATAAATAATTTTAATTCAATATCAAATAAATATAATATGTGCTATAAATAAATAAATAAAACTGAAAATATAATTCCAATATTGGATAATATCGTCTTCTCAAAAAATTCAACAAAGAGGACAAGGCAAAATGTCATTATCTACTGCATTCCATTATATAAATACAAATTATAACAATTGTGTCAATTCTTCCATCGATTCTAATAATTTTACTAATTCCTTCATTAGTTGGCATTCTTCTTCATCAAAAGTCAATCCAACTTTTTGACTGACACAAAAATTTTTTATGAAAATTTGAATTTTTCACGTTAATCTTTTGAAATTTTGTTCGGCGGAAAAGAAAATTTTTGAAAAATCGGCATTTTTCATATGTTTTTATAATATTTTTGCAGGCTCAGGAAAAACCTGAAAATAAGCAAAAAAACATTTCACTTGTGTTTTTAAAAGCTGATTGGTTATTTGGGGCTCAGTATCAAAGAATTAAAAGTTGGAAATATTATTAGAAATGTGAAAGTTTATATATTTGTATGGTTGGGAAAATGCTTAGTAATTGTCAAACTGATACTTAATCTGATAAAAAAATTTTAAACAAAAATTTACCAAAAAATAAATTTATCAAATAATTTATAAATAAATTAATTTATCTGTGGTCTGCTAATATTATCTAAGTGCTATAAGATCCTAAAAATATCAAAAAATTGACCCTTAAATAATTAAAATGGAGAGTTAAATGTATAAATTGTTTTTTTTGTATTTTTAATTAATTTTACTAAAAAATAACTTGAGTCCATCAACTGATTAAATTTATTTTAAATTTTATTGAAATTGTAAAAGTAAAAAACAATTAAAAGATATAAAAATTAAATCAATAAATAAGTATAAAAATTTTTTTTGTATAAAATGTTTCAAAAAATTATTTATTAACTTTAATACTATTAATCTTATATGTAGATTGAAGAATTTTGTAATTATAAATATCATTAAAATAAAAAGACATAAAGACATGAAAATTATTACTGATGGTAACAAAAATAAAAATATTAAAAACAATTTTTTCTTTATATTACCCAAGACAATTTACTAAATTTGAAATCACTGTATTTATCATATTTATCAATGAAGAACATTTCTTTGCTAAAAAATATAATTAAAGATAAAATTAATCTTCAAGGATAATTAGTAATTCATATAGAGATGTTTAATTATTCAACTAATAGAAAATAAAATTATTTATCTAATTTTCAAATAAAAAAATTTATTTTACAAGGAACATTAATTATAAAATTCTTTGGTATAGCGTTCTAAATTCAAACTCTACAAATAATTAAAAAATTAAAATTGCTTTAAAATTAAATTTTAAGAACTATTACCTAAAGTATTGCAAGAGATGTAAAGGTGGATTCTAAATAGAAATATTTGCTGAGGATATAAGGAATATGTATGAGGCATAACACTACGGTTACAATGTGTCCGCAATCCGCGTCCGCGTCCGCGTTCCCTTTGTTGAGTTTGCGGATGCCAACGCGGACCAGCGCGGATGACATTTCGGACGCGAACGCGGACGTGGAGAAAGTGGTTACAATGACTAATATTTTGCGGATTGCGGACGCGGATTGCGGAAGCGGACAATATCAAAATATTTGATATTTCATCCGCGTCCGCGTCCGCAAAATTTTCGATGGGTGTTTACAATGGATTTTCATTTTCTGCTCCGTTTTTCCATCCGCGCTGGACGATCCGCGTTCGGATCCGCAAGGGGTGGTTACAATGCATCCGCGTTTTCATCCGCGTCTGCATCCGTCTTTGCGGACCGAAAAGTCATCCGCAAAATGCATTTTGCATTGTAACCACCCATCAAAAATTTTGCGGACGCGGACGCGGATTGCGGACACATTGTAACCGTAGTGTAAGGGATAATAATAATGAAGGATCTGAATATCTGGAAATTGATGGAAATGAATACCATGCTCCCAGTATGAAGGTAAAATAATAAAGAATAAATTGCAAGAAAATAGGAAATTTAAATAAAATGCTTTTAAGTTTATTAATGTGCTTGCTTATTCATGAACATTAAGTTTCGAGACCCAATTAAAATTATACTTAAATATTAGCCATTTAATGATTTCTCTATTAAAAATTCTTCATTTTAATAATTTTAAGAAAAATAATTAAAAAATATTTTTATTAAAAATAAAAATGTATCCTAACATAAACTTCGCTTTTTTTGTAAACTAATTTATTAATCAAATAATTTAAATATAGTTTTATCATATTCTATCACAAACTTATAAATAAATTATGTGCTATCAAGCTAAATTCATTTACCGAAATAATTGTTAAAGTCTAAATAAGAACGGAAATTGATGAATAAAATGTTTTTTCATAAATAAAAAACAGATAAAATTAGAATTCATTCAACCACAAGATAATCCAGGTGAGAACGACGAAATAAATTATTGTAATACCAAATGGAGAAGTCTAGTAGAACGAATAAGTCATATCGGTTTTTAAGTTGACGATACTAATATTAACTATTATTTTAAAAAGTTTGGTAGAGTTTGGAACTCCTATGGCTCACGAAGCTTAATATTTATTATTTATTTTCTAAAAAAATATGTCATTAAAATTATAAAAAATTTTCCAATTGCGCAAAGAATAATTGATAAAAGGCATTAAAGCATTTAATAAAATAAAAAAATTACGCTTTACAAAATATTGAAAATTAGTAAAATAGAAAAATAATTTGAAAAAACCAACCTTAAATTTTACGATTATAATCTATCTCATAACAAAAAATTATTATAAACGTTCATTATTATAAATTCAGTATAAAAAATATATAATCAATAATAAAAAATTTTAAAAGTTTAATAGCACGTTAAGATGAAAGGAATGAGAAATGTGTTACGCCTGTACCCCGATGGACAATTGCAAATAAATAAATAATTTATTTGGTCGATAATGGAGAACAATCTTGGGCGCAATATGAGAGTTCGGAGAGCGAATATTAGTAGCAAAATATATGTGAAGTTTGGAAAAGTGATTTGGGTTGGACAGTGGGGAATGAATTATGGGAAGGAGGGGAAGGGTCTACAGTAGTCAATCGATAATGGGAGGGATGGATTGGTAATGGATACGTATGATCATCAAACGGGTCCCACCCGAACACCTCCCCTTTTAAAAGGGTTCGTCCTTCCATCCTTCTATTCCTTCTGCACTTCCTCAGCCAGGCGAGTACCTCGGCGGTTCCGCTCGGGGTTCCGTCGGCGGTTCCGCTCGGGGTTCCGCCTCCGTTCCGGAGCTGGTGGTGTCACAGCTTGTTCCACCACGGGTGCAGGCTGTTCTTCGACGGCCACTTCGGACTCGCGTGCGACTTCCGGTGCTGCTTCCGGATGTTTGGGCACTGGCAGTCCAAAGTCTTCGTAGAAAGCGTACAGCTGTTCCCGGTCCGTCTCATCGGTGTGCCGATCCAACAGTTGGTTCGCGTGGAACTTACCTGTTGATCCTTCCGGGAACGTGACGTCGTACATCACGCCGCGACAGCCGGTGACAATGCCAGGACGCCAGGGCCGCAGCAGATCCAAAGTTGTTCGAGGTCTTCTACCCAGAAATACCTCCGCAGGGCTCTTGCTGTCCGGCAGCGAATCACATGGAGTCGTCCGATATGTAGCTAAGAATGTGTCCAGCACATGTGCAGCTCCCTCCCCTTTTAACTTAGATCAAAGGGGGAGAGATAAGGGTGAGTGGGATCGGAGGGGAGATCAGTCAGCAAATATATGTGGATGCGAAAGATCAAAAAGATCAAAGTCCTAGTGATCTTTGGAAAATTCGCGGCCCTCAGCGCGCACCCCCGTACGGACGGAAACGATGACCGCCACGACCCGGCTGGCACACGAAACAGCGGCAACGATTCCCAAAGTGGCGGTGGTGACCCTCCGGACGGCGATGGTACTGGCGCTGCTGGTAGAAGAAATGAGCGTGTGCTGCACCAGCTCTTCCGCGGAACTCTCCACGACCACGTCCGCGACCTCCGCGACCCCCCTTCGAATGATCCGGTTGTTGCACTGCCGGCTCTTGGTTCACGCGACCCCCATTCGAATGACCCGGTTGTTGTACTGCCGGTTCTTGGTTCACTTGTCCACTTTCATCCTGTAGGGGTTTTTTGACCACAACATTCCCTTCTCCCACTTTTTCCACCTCATTTTGTTGCGCTTGGGGTTCATTTCCTTTGTGTTCTTGTCCCTCATTCTCATCCAACGACATCCGTTCCATACCATCTCGCAACTCATGGATGTCGTCGAGGGTGTCAGCCAAGCGAACCAGCGATTCTTTGATCCCTCCCAATGTAGGGGTTATTTCTCCTCTCAGGCCATCGACCGCTTCCTGGATCATCAATTGCACGGTTCTTGGGTTACGCGGTGCTCATTCTGTATCTCACCAAGGATAATGGTCTTTTTGGGTGGCTTTTTTGTTGACCCTTTGGTGGGCTTCACGACTTGTGGGTTTTCGGGGCAGCAGACACAGCCGAGATGGGTGTAGGAATTCAATATGTTTTGGGCTATGGATAAGAGGAAAACGAAAGGATACTTTACAATAGGGGATATAGAAAAATAAGGGTGGTTACGGAAAGGAATATAGAAAATACAGGATTTTACGAAAACAAGGAAGAAAATGGAAAAAAAATTTTTATTTTTTCTTTTCTTTTATATATATATATATATATAACATCTTGTAAAAGGGCCTTTCTCCATTCTTAGGGCATGGGAAAGCTCTATACTCCCCTAAAAACAAGTTTAGGGCACCTTTCACATCTCTCTTATCACCGTCCAATATCTTTTTTCATATTCCTCTTAAATGTTTGCACAAACTTCTCCGCTGCGCCATTGGAGGCCGGATGATAGGGTGGACTCTTCAAATGATTAATACCATTCTCCCTGAAATATTCTTCGACCTCTTCTGCCACAAATTGTGGACCGTTATCACTGATTAGGGTGATCGGATACCCAAATTGTGCAAATATTACTTTCAGGGCTGAGATAACGGCGTACTTACTTCTCCACGCTTCGCGAATGTTAACTATTATATGTGATAAATTAGCAAAGAAAATTTTTAAAAAAATGATTTTTTGCTCTATATTTTTTATAATTAATAAATTAAATTAGACATTAATTTTTCTGCAAGGATTAACGAAAATTTAAGGAATTCATAGATTTATAAATTTATTATATAATTTAAATTAATTAATCGAATGAGCATAAGAGTTTTTGCTTATTTTTACTTGGTCTGTTTACCACATTAGCGTTTAACCATAGAGGCATTTTTATTCATATTGTTTTTTAAATATAATAATGATCAATATTAAATTTTTTGAATAAATTAATTAATTAAAAATTTTATTAATTTTTTATTTATTTTAGATTTTATAATTTTATAAAAAAGCTTATGTTTATAAATTAAAAGTAAATCCAATTCCTGTCATCCTAATTTGTCATTCCGTGTGCGTCGTCCTTTGACGAATGTGATGGTCTTCGACAATAATTTAACGAAATGCACCTGATATTCTCTTAACATTTGGCCAATATAGGAGTTGAGAATGTAAGTACATGTTTTTTGTACCTAAAATATGGGCAGAAAAATATTACAATTAAGAATTATTAGATACATCTCAAAAAGATGAAGAAAATTTTGAAAGATGCTTTGCTGAATTGTCAAAAGATAATCATTTGAAAAAGAATAAAATTTTTTCCTTCTTAGCAGACAAAATAAAACTAATTTATATTTGGAATGAATTAAAAATATTAAAAAAAACTTTTTAAATTATTATCTAATTTTCGTTGTGTTTTAAAATCTAATATAAAGGTAAAAAGTAATAAATAAAATCAATCTAGTGATTTCATAAATAAATAAGTAGTTTTTCAAATATTTTATTAAAAATATCCATATAATAAATTAAATAAATTAAATTTAAAAATTTTTGGAACAATTAAAAATGTTGTGCATAATATAATTTAATCGTTTAAAACACAAAAATAAAACAATAAATATAGGAATTAGTGTCAAATGGATATTATTTTTTTTCAAAAATATAATGATGATAAAAAAAATGAAAAAGTATGATTAATCAATAAAAAATTACATTCATAAATCATGTAAGAATATATTAAATAAAATATATCAACATATTAATTTATTGTTTTATATTTTAAAGACAGAATTTGGAACAAAAATGGAACAGGATTTATTTAAGATGTAAAATTAATAAAATTCCTTTATTAATAATATAAATTTTTTATTAAAGTTTATTAATTAATGTATTTATTTAAAAATTGCACATAATTATATTTTCAAAAACGCAAAAGGCATTAATTAATTAGACCTTATATAATTTAGTTACATTAAAATATTATTATTTTTATGTTAATAAGGCTAAGTTACTTAATA
Organism: Rotylenchulus reniformis; assembly: GCA_001026735.1. NCBI lineage: Eukaryota > Metazoa > Nematoda > Chromadorea > Rhabditida > Hoplolaimidae > Rotylenchulus > Rotylenchulus reniformis. Next base: position 31,269 of record LDKF01001661.1, read on the forward strand.
AATTAATAAATATCAATTTAGTATTAAGAAACTATAGCCTTAATAAATTAATTCGACGATTCCCTTTATCTGACCAATTTTGTTGAAGTAGTTGGATGCATAGCGCTCGTTAAGTTGATTATGTCCAATTTTAAAAGCGCGTCTTTTCTTTTAAACATATTTTAAAAGCAATAAATATAATAAAAATAAATTATTTATAAAAAGTTTTGATCAAAATATAAAAATAAATAAATAATAATCATTTTATTAAATGATTAATGAAATGAAAACCGAATATTCTTTTCGTAGTTATACTTTGGAGTTATACTTTGTTATTTTTTTAAAAAAACAACATACAACTTACTCATTATAATCATTGATAAAAATTAAATTAAATTCAAAATCATTGGATATCTCTAAAAATAAAATTTTGCAATGGAATGACCTGCAATTTATAAATTTTGGATAATAATTAAAAAAATTTATTAGAATAATAAATTTTTTTATCACTAAAAGAAAAATTAAAGAAAATAAGAAACTAATTAATTTTTAAAAAATTTTGGCTTAATATAACCCGTTATAAAACATCAACTGGAAATTAATTATAACGTAAACCTAGTAAAAAACAAAGTCTAATAAACCTCTCACCATTTATTAATTAAATAAAATTTTCAAATATAAGAGAAAAAAATAATCGGCGAAAAGCGAAATTGGAAAATAAAAGTGATAATAAATTAAAAAAATTTAATTAAAGAATAAATTTAGGAAAAGAGAATGATTTTCTAATAAACAATGGAATCATAAGAAGAAAATCCATTTGTGATGATTTCATGTATTATAACATTTTTATATTAATATACATGAAGTAAAAAACATATTTTTTACATATTTATTTAATTTGAATTGAATTAAAATTGTGGTTATTTTTAATATATTGATATTTTATTATAAAAAATATTATCGAGTTTATCCAAAAATTACATAAATTCTTTGTGAAAAAAACAAAAAATAAAATAAAATCTACCATATATGATAATAATTTCTTCATCAAAAATCGTTAAATGTTATTCAAAATTTAAAAATAAATTATTGTAAATAAACAATTTATTGCTATGAAAATAAATATAAAAGAGTTTTTTACATATGATTATTAAAATATTAACAAATACTAAGAGATTTATGAAATTAAAAAAATATTTCAATATATATATTACTTAAAAATTGAGAGAAACGAATGTTCTTGAATATGAATATAAAATACATTATCTTTTGATCATAGAATCTCTTACATATTCCCAATAATTAAGAAAATAATTATCATAAAGCACATTACAATGGTAAAGTCGTTATGCCGAATATGGAACGACGATCTTATAAAAATTATATATTAAATATATTTATATTTATAAATAATCTCTGCTCATATATTCTATAAAAAGAATAATTAAAACTTATAAAAGCAATCAATAAAAAAATTACTATTTTTATTCATTTGTTGAAAAATCTATTAATTTCTTTTAAAAATTTGATTAAAATAATTACAATTCCTAAAAATAAAAAGGTATCGGCATACGTTTACTCCCCCCATTTTTAAACACTTAAAATTTAAAAGTCGTGGTCAATTAAGATATATTCTATTAGCTCTGCTGCTGTTGCTACTAAAAAAATCATTTTTATAATCTATAAGAAAAATTATTCTTTTTTAAATTTAATCGAAAAAATCAAAATCAAAAATAGATTAATTAATATTCGTATAAATAAAATATTTTAGTATTATTCGAATAAAAATTTTAAATTATTAATAAAAATAATACCAAATATGTACTCTTTTTTATAATTTTAATCTTGTAAAGTATAAAATATGAAAAAATTCTACAGAAAAAATATAAATTTAAAAAATACAAAGATGAAAAAATATTAAAAAACAATATAAATAGCCCTTTCAAAAAATACTTTTATTTAAAAAAGTCAAAATATTTAATGTTTGAAATAAAGATCTTTTATTTTAGAATAAATTTTACTAATCTTATTTTAAAAATAATCCGGAGAAATGCGAGCACATCTGCATGTGGGCGGAATGCGTTGACATTTATGTCATATCTACCTCAAATACAAGTTATATTAATTTTTCAATAAATAAAAAGAAAGAGGTAGCGATGTTTGATGAAATAGCGATCGATTTGTATTACTAAATACAATATATAAAATGTGAAAATCAATATTCAATTATTTTAATTTATAATAATCATAGATTTTAAAAGGTATAAAATAAAAAATTATTTTTATTCACATTAATTTTCTATAATAACTAAAGTAATAAGCTATAAAGCTAAAATTAACCATTTACAAATTCACCTATAATAAATTAAACTTACCGTTATTGGTTTATTCTCTATTTGTTTTCAATTGGAAGCCATTAAGGGATCTAAAAATTGGTTTTGTCAAAAATGTATTAATTATATTTAATAAATTTTATAGTTATAATGTTATAATTTTAAATTAATATTTTAATTAACAGCGAAGATCTATAAAGATTTTATTTTTATTATATATGACAGTTTTATTAATTTATTTAATTATTTTAGATAAATAAAATAAATTGCTTTTTGATAAATGTTCATGAGTAATTGTTACAGAAAACCATGTATAATAATTATTATGAATGAAAACTAAGGTCATTTATTTTAGAAAAATTGTTTAATTTCGAAAATTAAGTTTAATTTAATAACATTTCATTTAAATAATAGTATAATTTCTTATTCACTTTTAATTAGGGTATACATTATCAAAGACGATAGGCTTGCACCATTGTTTACCACCAATTCGTATGAAGAAACAATTAGTTATTAAGACAACTTATACAATTGACATATAATTTTG
>LDKF01001666.1:7803-35966 GCA_001026735.1 Rotylenchulus reniformis
TGCCTGTTTTTCCCTTCTCTCTCCTTCTTTTTCCCTTGCTTTTCCTTTCTTTTTTCCCTTCTCTTTCCTTCTTTTTCCCTTCCTTTTCCCTTACTTTTCTCCTCTTTTCCCTTGCTTTTCCTTTTCTTTTCTCTTATTTTACTTTACTTTTCCTTTCTCTCTCCTTTTTCCCTTGCTTTTACTTTCTCTCCTCTTATTTCACCTTGCTTTTCCCTTCTCATTCCTTAATCCCCCTTGCTTTAAACTATTGAGTTCAAGTTTCCTTCAATATCATTCCCGTCCAATCCATAATTTTTTTTGGCCGAACCATTCTCGACAATCTTGGGCTCATTGGATAGCCCAAAGTCTAAACGTGTGCTTTGTCTATTGTACCAAAACCAATTTCTAAAACAAAAAAATGAGTTTTGGTCCGGAAACTGAACACACCTCAGTTTTCAGACCACTATTTCGAACCCAGTTTCGATATTAAGACCTAACTAAAAAATCTGTTCGGTTAGATCGATGCAGAATTTCCTAGCGGTTCGATTGAGACCGAATTTGTTTCATAAAAAGCAATAGGAACTGAAAAAATGATTTTTTTATGTCGAGTCGCCACAGAATTTTCATACAGGCGGGAATTTTACTTTTTTTGTACTAAGTTGGTACTCTATCAATTAGACTTTTATGATTTTGATATGATCATTACCGTGTTTTCAATGTAAAAAGGCTAAATTTTTTTGAAAATTTTCGGTCTTCCTATTTTCTCTATAAAATTTTAAGAAAATGTCTACATAAATGATTGTTAAACCTTCAAAATAAGTAGTTAGTAAAACAACTTTAATTGCTAAAATATAGTAATAGGTTGAATTTTTGAGAATTGTTAAAATGAATTTTTACTAAAAGTTTGAAAAGTCTCGGGTCTCGAGTCTCGGGGTCAAGTCTCGGTCTCGGGCCAAATCTCGGTCTCGTTTCTCGAGTCTCGGGAAAATTTGGATCTCGAGCAGCACTACTCTCTGCTATGCATTTTCACTCTCTGCTATACATTTTCGCTGGCGCTACCCCGAAATGCCCAATGGACTAAATGTTCAATGGGCTAAAAAGAGAAAGAGTCAATGGAAATCCAAAGAGGGAATGTTTAAAGGTCAAAAATAGACGAAATGTACAATAAGGGAAAAAGGGCTTATCGCCAATTGAAAAATGTTACCTCAATTTAATGTTTTTACTGGTGTGATTAATATATTTTATCACTTTATTGATGTATTTTATTATTAAACAATAAAAATGATCAGATTTTCCAACTGTAAATGTAACTTGAAAATAATAAAACCGGCGAAAAATTAAAAAAAATAAATAACCTGAAAATAAGTGAATTATTGTTCAAAAAATAATCACAATAATCTGTACATTCTTCACTTGATTCTTCTTCATTTTATGGTTTAAAGATGAGCTGGGCCCTACGATTCAGTTTGCTTTTTGCATAGATCCGTGTATACGCCTGCACTGCAGCCCAAGAAAACACGCAGATCGGTATCTTCCTGATGAAGTACGACATGGATCAATTATGTATAGAACCCTCTAAAGAATTTTTGATATTCTCGATTTGTCCATTTTAGGTTTTAAAAATCTTCTCAAGAAATTTTTTCGATTCAAAACTGATGACCTTATTGGAGTAGAAGGGTCCAAAGAGAGCTGAAAATTTTCTTAAAGTTTATGACCTTCAGATGTGATTGATCTTTTAATCTGTCTAGCAAAGATAGCGAATACCTGAAAATTACTCTAATAACAATAAATTTATTCCTGAAAAAATAATTTCTTCCTGAATTGCAGTCTTCGTATGAATTCGGATCATTTTGGAGCCGCTGCCCTGTTTTTGCGCGCCATTCGTTATAACTCGATTCAAACGCAACCTAGAGAAATGAATTTACTATCAAAAATTAGAGAAATAAATTAGCTACAAAATTAGCCTATTTCCATAAAAATGGTACATTGTAAAATAAGTTACGGCCAAAATACATTGTTTTGATCAAATTCGCAGTATTTTGGCCATAATTTTTTCAGCAATTTGGGTAATTCTTGGCTTATTTTGTAGGTAATTTTTAGCTCTATTTTTTTGACACCAAATTCGTTTCTCTAAGCTGCAGCTGGTGCTATGTCGTTATAAAAAAATAATTAAAAGGGCGTTACCAAAAAAGTATCAAAATAAAATGAATTAAAAAATAATTAAAAAAATTATGAGAAATTAAATATAAATTTTTTATAAATAAATAAAAAGATGCTTTAAGGAGGAAAATTAATAAAACGAATAGTAATTTAAATACAGGGGAAGCATGAATTACTTATCTGGAAGATTTTATGGGTGTAAATAAATATAAAAAATTTGAAAAAAATTCCTTAATCTCAAGATTCAGGTACCTTTTTAAATTTTTCTTCTATTAAACCAAAAGATATTGAAATTAAAAAATTTGGCCAAAAGTTTATCACAAATCATTTTATTAACTGTTTAAAACTTTATAAAATTTCATGGGCTGCTAAATAGGGCTGATCGATGAGGCTGATCGCGACTCGGTGGACAACGAGACGAGCTGGCAGCATACGGATGAGCATGGAGACGGGCAGCACTGATCGAACGGTCTCGGCGCGGAGCATGACTGATCGGCGGAGGACGCTGGGGCGGAGCAAACGAGAAATTCGGGATTCGGGGGCCAATCCGACCTACCGAAACGACACCAGAGGTGGACGCTCTACGGGTGTCAAAAACCCGACAACCCGGAGGAGGATTGCGAACGGCACCCGAAGTGGAGGCACTGCGAGCATCAGCCCGATTGCCCGGAACCGGAACAGACCCATCATCGGCACCTGAAGTGGGAGCAATGTGGGTGTCAGACTGATCATCCGGGACGGGACCAAGGTTCTCTTCTGACTGAACAGTGGGGAATCCCTCGGCCTGGGTGTAAATCCACATCCGAAAGGCTCGGATTCCGGGTTCCCGCATGATGCCATCCCGCGTAACCATACGCGGGTCGAATCCATTCCCGGAGCGGAAAATTTCGAGTGCCGAGCGACCATTCCCGGTCACGGTGATGGAATGGAAGGGCGGTGCCGACATGAGTGGTCGCATTCTCGCCACCAACTCCTCGAACTGACGGGACTTGTCGTACACGTATGGCGGACATGCCCAGTACCACGCCACGTGCTCAAACCGACGGCAGAGTTGCGAGTTGCTGGAACTGCTCCACCAAGTCGTAGGTTGTCTCCCCCGCAACCAAGCTGTCTCTGCCCACGAGTACCAATGCTGCACGGACACGGCTCGACAAGACCGTGCCGTGGAATTTGCGGATGACTTCGGCCACTGTCATCGCCCCAGACCCGGGTCCGATGCACAGGGTTTGCGCCATGCGTTGCGAGAGGAGGAGGCCACTGCTGTCGCCGATGACCACGCGCGGGTGCTCCACAAAAAGTGCCGCTCGATGGATCACCTTGGCGCGCAACTTTTCCATGATCCATCCGCCATCCTTCAGCGCTTGCTGCCAGCCCATTCGCTCCGATTCCTGCAGCGCGTTCAGACTGTGGGGCAGCGGCAACTCCGGCGGCTTGTGTCCCGACTCCTTGAGCGCTTGTCGGGCGTAGTCGCAGTGTTCAACCCAGGCCTCCAGGGCTGCCATCTGGTCATCCGCGTACGGGAACCGTCCGGATTCTACTCTGTCGCCTATTCCTCCCGAGTAAAGAACAAACTCCAGCATCGGCTCGCCTTCCAAAATCAGCTTCACAAAGCTCCTGGCCGCTGAAACTGATGCCACAGTTCCTTGTTTCAGAAGGAACACAGTCATCAAAGCCTGGAGTGGCGTCCGAACTTCCAGCCCTCCGAATGGCGTTCCCGAAAGGACTGGTCCAGGTCCCCGACGACCAATTTCGCACATAGCTCGTGTCCTTTGTTGCCCTGCATACATTTGGAAGTCCAGTCAAAGCCGTCGATGTTCAGCACGTCGAGTTCCATACCTGAAATTTCTCCCATCAGTATACCCATCATTTCTCTTCCATTTTCCACATCTTTCCATTCTCTTCTACCATTTTACACTATTCCCATTCTTCCTTCTCCCTCTCCGATTTTGCAATTGTCCTCAATTGCCAGACCCGACTTAAGGACCCCATCTCAGTACCCAATTCAAACTGAATAGCCGCAAAAAGACGCATCGCGTTTAGTACATTCCTGAACGGATTCTTTCCTTTAGGCAAAGTGGCGATGTTCTCCACCCCCGGAGGAACTTTGATCAGGCGCTCCAAAGGGACTCGGATCGGCTCTGCCTTCTGGTTATCTATCGGAACTAAGGACGCGGATGACTCGCCTATTTCTATTATCAAATATGGTCCGAAGTGCGACCATAACAACTTTTTGTGCAAAGATCGGCGATGAAGTCCGGGGAATGCCACCATCACTCGCTCGCCTTTAGAGAACTTATTCGCCGTTACTTTTGGCTGCGCATCATACCAGAGCTTACTCCGCCTTCTCGCCAATTCCGAATTTCTTCTCGCGGCCTCCAACATGTTCAGAAGATTCTCGCGGTAAAGTTGAATATATGAATTACAGTCCACTGTGTACAATGGGTTGACGGGAAAGGGAACTGCACCATCTAGCGGGAATCTACCAAATATTAGGGAAAATGGTGAATATCCCGTTGCTTCTGAGGTATGACCCCACCCGGGAGCGCCAAATTGGAGAAAAGCTTGGTCGGGAATGCAGAACCGAATAAGAACCAAATTCGAAACACACTCTTAACTCTTAATTATTTATTTAGCAAGGATGGAGCACAATACAAAAAATTCTGTCGCGGGGAAAAGTGATTGGAGGGATTCAGCGGGGGAACAACTCGAAGGAGAAAATCAATAAAACTACGGAATGCCAAAAAGGGGGAGAACAATATTCAAATAGAGGGAATCGTATAACCATTTAACAACAATAAATTAAGATCTTTTTGGTCAAAAGTACCACACCTGTCCGGGCCGGCCCGGACGAAATCAGGCCCGGCCCGGATTCTTTATCACTTGTATCGCTTGTCATTTTTGGTATTTGTCTTTAAGAAAGTTAGTTGATTATATTCGAATAAAAAAAGCAAAGTATTCAGCAGAAAAGTTCCGGAACCACCTCTAACAAAAAATAATAAAATTTTAGCATTTAACTATAATATCTTCCGTAATGGCCCAAATTTAGGCTCATGTAGCTATTTCAATGTACTCTCTTTTGAACCAAAATAGTTTCATGAACTGAACTTTGTTACTGGATCCAACTTGTAAATATTAAATCCATAATTAAATCAAGCAGCTCATTGTAATATGATTTAATAAAAAAAATTCCTGTCAATTAGATTTATTTTATGAAAATCTAAACCTTGCAAGTGCTGTGCAATATTAAAAATGGTGTGCTTTCTTTATGAAAAATTCGAGTCATTTAATTACTAGCAACCCCCGCGCCGCTTTGCGGCGCCAAGCGCCCTATTTTCTTTTCTTCCCTTTCATTTTTTACTCTCTCCCTCTTCTTTCTGCCATTCCCCTTTCTCTCTCACTTCTGCCTCTCTGTTTTATTGGAACAATTTATGGAAGGATGAGCAAATCGCTATTTTGGGTTACGGCATATCCGGGGTTACGGTAGATCAACCATAGTACGACTTGCAGACCCGACATTTGCAGATCACATTATAACTCTTTTTAAACGACAGCTAGAAAATCGAATTTAGTGACAAAAAAGAACAAAAAATCAATTCCAAAATAAGCCTAAGCTTGTTTGAATAGGACCATTGTGAAAAAAAGTTATGGCCAAAATAAAAATTTTGGCCAAATTCACAGTATCTTGGTTCTAACTTTTTAAATAATGGACGAATGGACCAATGAATAGGCTTAGGCTCAATTTGTAACTGAATTTTTGTTCTATTTCTTCACATCAAATTCATTTCTCTAATTATCGTTTAAACAAATTTATAATCATCAAATGACAAAATATCTGCAAAGGTCGGGTCTGCAAAAGTCGGCACGCCAGACCAACAGTACAAATCTGATTGCGGATTCGTGATCAGCGACCCCGAAAACCCCCGAAATGTTTTAATTGCTACAATTTCTGGGATGTATAAGTAAATCCCGATTTTTGGGTTACGGTATACCGTATCCGGTGTTTAGATCAACAGTACAAATCTGATTGTGGATTCGTGATCAGCGACCCCGAAAACCCCCGGAATGTTTTTGGTACAATTTCTGGGGAGGATAAGCAAATCCCGATTTTTGGGTTACGGTATACCGTATCCGGGGTTACGTAGATCAACAGTACAAATCTGATTGCGGATTCGTGATCAGCGTCCCCGAAAACCCCCGGAATGTTTAATTGGTACAAGTGACACCATTTCCGAAATACTATCGGCATTCTCCGAGATGATCCGAACACGCACACAGACAAGCATGGAATAGTGTATAAGATTGGATACTGATTTGGAATCATTAAATTTGTTAAAGTTTTAACTAGTGATCGGACAAAGGCATCGGTCGGTTATTTTCGGTTAAAAAAGGAGAAAAAAACGAAACCGCAAAAAACCGAAAAAAATCCAAAATTCTTCGGTTGGTTATTTTCGGTTAAATAACCGAAAAAAACAGAAACCGCAAAAAACCGAAAAAAATTTCGGTTATTTTTTCGGTTTCAGTTATTTTTTCGAGATGTTTAAAAATCAAAACAAAAAATAAATATTTTGGTAAAAAATTAAAATTCCAGTATTTGATAAATGAAAATATGATAAAATGGTTCAACAAAGTATTATAATTTTAAAAAATTTGATATAAATTATAAATTAACAATTAATATTGGCACCTTTGCAAGTTTGTATCTCCGATTTGACCCCCCTCCAAAAAAATTTTTGGAAATTTTTTTTTGTGAATAAATGACTTTCCGGGGATAATTTTTGACGCTGAATCCGATTTTTGATTTAATGCGTCATCTGACGTCACTTTTTGACGCTGACGTCAAAAAAATATTATTTATCATAGTCAATTGGGGATCAGGGCATAACAGCTTTTGGTGTCAAAAAGTTGCGTCAGATGACGCATTACGTTAAAATTTATATCAGAATCGAATTCAGCGTCAAAAGTTCCCCTGTGAAGTCATTTTCCAATAAAAAAATTTTTGCAAAAATTTTGGGGGGTCAAATCGGAGACACAAACTGCAATGTGCCCAATATTTCTATATTATACGCTTGTGGCGGGAGCTGACAAAAATTCCTAGCTTGTTCTGACAATTTTGAATACATTTGTATTCTTGGTTATTGATTAAAAAATCCAATTTGCCAAAAAAAACCTTCAGCGGGCGTTTTTAATCATTTTTATTTTTTAAGTCAGGTTAAATTAAATAAAATGAAAATAAATAAAATAAATTTTTAGAAAATTTTGCCATTTCTTGAGAAAGTTCCGCCATATTTGGCCAAAAATAGTTATTTTTTAGAAAAAAACCGAAGAAAATTTCGGTCGGTTTCATCGGTTTTTGATGAAAAAGTTCGGTCGGTTTTCTCGGTTTTGAGAATTTTCGGTCGGTTATTTTCGGTTAAAAAACCGAAAAAAATCGAAACCGAAAAAATTCAAAATTCTTCGGTCGGTTATTTTCGGTCACAATACCGAAAAAACCGATCGGTTAACCGACCAGTCCGATCTCTAGTTTTAACCGTCCCGTCAATGTCGTCAGTCGTCACCATCCAGCTTGTCAGTCGATGCTATATCGTTTCTAAAAAACCATCATAATGGAAGATTCCAAAAAACAACCAAAATATTCATTTATACGTAGAAACATTCGCTCAAATAGTGAATATGAAGGAAATACACCCATAAATATAATAGGTGTTTTAAAATTTCCGAGCATAGCAATTATTTCCTTGATTATTTATGAGTATTATTAAATTAGTCTAAGGTAACAGCGCCTAAATATAATTTTAATTGTACATACTTTATGATCTTTATATAATCACATACTTTATAAGCTGTTTATTGATAGCACACCTCATTAAAAATACTAAAAATTCATAAAATTTAAATCGATTTATAAGGTTTATTCGGATGCTAAGCGAATTTTATTATTAAAATAATATTGTATTTTAAATTATTTTTTGTCTAAATTTCTATTATATAATTTTAATATATTTTTAAATATATTTAAATTTTGATATTTTGACTATTTTGGCGGTTTTTTTAGAATGGTCCATTATTAGGTTTTTTAAAAAAGATCCAACACCAACAATTCCCTCCATGATGGCTCCCGTGCTGGGTCGTTTGGTCCAAAAGTGCAAAAATGGGCGTTTGGTCCAAAAGTGCAAAAATAAAAAAATAGTCCCAGAAAAATTTTTCATAGACCCGTTAGACCAAAAGTATAAAAGCCAAAATTGAGCAGAATTTCATGCTGATTCTGATGGTATAAAAATTTTCTGAAATTCTAACAAAAATTTCGAAAAAAGTCGGAAAACTACGAATTTTCAATAATTTTGACTTTTCGAAATTTTTGATAGAATTTCGGAAAAATTTTTATGCCATCAGAATCAGAATGAAATTCTGCACAACTTTGCTTTTATACATTTGGTCTAACGGGTCTATGAAAAAAGTTTTCTGGGACGATTATTTTATTTTTGCACTTTTGGACCAAAGACCATTTGCAATATCATAAGCGAAGCCATCTATGTCACGATTCTCCCCCATCTCATCACCACCTAATTCATCACTTAGCTATAGATGTGATAGTTATAGAAGTAAAATTGGCAAAATATGACCATAAAATACGGATTAAAATTGATTGATTATAAAAAAGAAAGCGTTCAACAGCCGAAGATGCAGAAAGAGATCAAATTTGGAGTTAGGTATACTACAATTGGTATGTGCTTATCGGAAAGAACAAACAAACTTGGGAAATTGTTTCGAGATCAGGGTTTCACGGTGCAAGATCGTATCAGAATTGAAGTAGATAAAAATAAAAAATTAACAACATTAAATAATGAAAAAATCATAAAAAACAACCATAATTAAAAGCCATAATTACGTGAAAATATTCAAGTTAGATAGTTAAGATTATTTTTTTGATTAAAATTTAAGTAAGCTTTCTTAGTGTCAAACTTAATTTGCCATTAAATTGTTATTGATTAGCTATTAAATATTTATAGCCTTTTTAAAGCTTTTTTTGATATCTTTAGCGAACGACTCGGTTTTTATTGACAATTTTTTTATTGACAAAAATTTTGTGAATGCTCAATATTCTTCCTAGCTTCTATCAAAATAGAGTAAAAAATGCTTTTTTCCCAAATTATGTATGAAAAGACCAAATTTGGAGAAAAATATGGAATGTGTAGATATGGAACAAAATCGCAATATATGGAAAAATTGGGTTTTAAAAAATCACTCTAAAAGCTTTTCACCAAATATGTAGTGATTTTAATCCCCTACTCATCACATATTAATTAGTAATTAGTATCTTAAATTCCTTAGAAAAAACTATAATATATCTTCCTATCAAATTGTAATTGTTCAAATTGACCAAATAATTAAATTATAGCCAAAAACTACTATTTTGGTTCTACCTTTTTAATTATTCTGCCAATTTAAACAAATTTTAATGCAACTAGCTGTTTTAAACAGGTATACCATTAATTTTTCAATCTCCTCCGAACTATTCCACTAAATTACATAGAGGGTATCATTAATTTTTCAACCTCCTGTACATGGCAGTTACGGAGTCGATCGCCGATAAAAAATCGAAATTTCAGGGGATCTTTAAAAATTGAACATTGATGTTTTTTTATCAAAATTATCGCAATGCAGAAGAAAAGTAAAATTTTTATGCCATAGAGCATTATGGCTGTCTTTAAAGATTTTGTTTTTTTCTATTTTTGGGACGATTCAGCGTATGAGTCACAGAAAAATTATGGTCAATTGTGAATTTTTCGGTCTTTTATCTTTAAAAATATAATTTTCTTTTGTTATGAATTAAATCTGTTTTTTCTAAATAAATAGGATAATTTTTTAAATGACTGAATGAAGGGGCTCAAAACGGGTCTCCCTCAACTCAACACTACCCAACTCATCATCAAAGTAATTTGCATCTAAAATAACTTGATGAGATTATCTTTCTATCTGACGATAGATAGAAATTTAGCCAAAAGTTATGACCAAAATAGAGGGGTTTTTGCCATTTTTATGGTATTTTTATATAATTTTTTTTATTTACTTAGCCAATTTGCACAACATTTAATACAATTTGGCTCTTTTGAAGCTCTGAGGTAATAGAATCAAAATACTATGGAGATGAGTTGGGTGGTGGTGATTAGTCAGGTAATGATGATGAGTTGGGTTGCACACTCTAATACTTACAACTACAACTCTTTTATATCTTAAACATACAAGTGGTTCTCCATATGCATTTATTTTGGCAGAAATTACTATACCACTAATTAAGTAACTAAACGTATTTTTCTTATAAATTATAATACCGTATTCTCTCTTATATAAGCATCTCTTCTATTATAAGCACTCCTTCTGATATACCGTATTTCCTGTATTAGACCCCCCGGGGGATTTATTTTTAACCCCCTCCAGAGGGGGGGTCTATTACACTAGGGCTACAATGCATCCGCAATCCGCGTCCGCGTCCGCGCTTCCCTTGTTGGTTTTGCGGATGAGAACGCGGAGCGCAAAATGTTGACATTTGCGGATGATAGCGCGGATCCATTGTAGCCACCCAACGCGGATTGTAAAACGGATTGTAAAACGGATACAAACGCGTTTACAAACGCGGATGCATTGTAGCCACCCATTGTAGCCACCCTTGACGGACGCGGACGCGGAGGAACGCGGATGACCTTTCGGACGCGGATGCGGACGCGGACAAAGTGGCTACATTACTCAAAATTTTGCGGATTGCGGACGCGGATTGCGGACGCGGACAATATCAAAATTTTTGATATTTTCATCCGCAAACGTCCGCAAAATCCCACAATTATATAATTATACAAACAAAAACAGTGCAAATTATAAAATATTTTGATTAATTATTATATAAATAAATAAATGTTCATAAAAGGAAATAAAAATTAAAAAAAAATAATAAATTAAAAATTAAATTGAAATTTATTAAAAAATGCTGCGAAAAAAATCACAATTAAAAAACCTAATAAAATTTAGAATTTTTTAAAAAATTTTACATCATTTTTGACCAGAATTTTTGGCCAGAATTTTTTAAATTTTATTATGTTTTTTGATGGATCGTGGGAATAAAAATAAATATAATGAAATTAATTTATTTTTTATAAATATTTTTTTAATTACGTATTTTATTTTATTATAAATGACAAAAAAAAATTGTATTTGATTGGCAACCGTCTCCTGGGTGGCTACAATGCATCCGTCCTCAGGGTGGCTACAATGAGTCCGTACTCTAGGTGGCTACAATGGAAAATTCATTTTGCGGATGGAGTTTCGGTCCGCAAGGACGGATGCAGACGCGGATACCAAGACGGATGTATTGTAGCCACCCTTGACGGATCCGCACGCGGATTGTCAACGCGGATGGGAAAACGGAGCAGAAAATGGATTTTCCATTGTAGCCACCCATCAAAAATTTTGCGGACGCGGACGCGGATTGCGGATGCATTGTAGCCCTAGTGTTACAGGGGGGACTAAATGCAGGGGGATTTATTTTCAACCTCGCTGTGGGGAAGGGGGGTACTATTTTTCGACTCCATTTTTTGAGGAAGAAAATTCGCATACCTAATATCAATCTGACCTGTCAACCACACTCATATATTCCCTTATGGCCTAGTGGATATAACTGCCAACTGCAACCTCTAACCTTTGAGTTCGATTCCCGTTGAGAAAAAATTAATTTTTTCTTAACTTTTTATCAAACAAAAACTAAAAAAAAATTTTTTTATTCATTTGCAAACAAAATATTTTTATATTCAAAATGTATGGTATGTGGGGAATATTATATTCAGCAGCTAAAATTAATATATTAATTAATATATTTTCGCCTGAAAGAATGGTCCTTGACCAAAATACATGCCTAAAGATGAGGTCCCGGACCAAAATACACCCCTAAAGATGAGGTCTCGGACCAAAATACATGCCTAAAGATGAGGTCCCGGACCAAAATACACCCCTAAAAACGGGGTCCCGGACCAAAATACACCCCCTAAAAACGGGGTCTAGAAAAGAAATACACCCCAAAATTTTACCAAGATGAGAAATGCTCCCATTTTTGATGAAAGAGACTACAATAGCGATTATTCCATTGAATTTTGAAAAATTTTCTTTTTCCATATATAAAAAAATCAAATTTTTGGCTATTACCCCCGGGGGTCCTAATGCAGGGGGGGATTTATTTTTCGATCCCCCTCCAGAGGGGGGGGGGTCTATTGCATGGGGGACTAATTGCAGGGGGGACTTAATACAGGAAATACGGTAAGCCCCCAATAAAAATTATTCAATATATATTGACAGAAATAATCCTTGAAAGTAGGAAACAAAAAATCTAGTTCTTTGTGTTACTACGATTTTTGGTCAAACGATTTTTTGGTCAAAAAGTCGAAAAACAGAAAAGTTGGATTTTTGGACAAGGGATTATTATTGTAAAAAATCGCATAGAAATATTATTCTAAGAGAATTCATTTTTAAAATTTATAATATATAATCATTTGGTAATCAATTGGTTTAAAACATTAACATGAAAGCCTGATATGATTGTAGCAGGAATTATTATTATTTTTCTTCGAACATGTTGGTCCATGGTAAAAGTTAGATTGGAGACTTTTTTTATAACAATATACCTATAATCCAACGGAATCCTGTCGCAAAATTCCTTAAAAAATTAAAAATATCAGACAATGAAGAGACTTGGGCCAAAAATCATCAAATTTCTTTTAAAAAGTTCTAAATTTTAGATCACTTTTGACTATATGCCTCACGCTAAATTAGTTGAAAAATATAAGCACCGGTGCTTATATTAGAGAGAATACGGTATGTAAAAAAGGAAATTATTGAAAATATATAAATGTTAATAAATCAATAAATTTATTAACTTTCACCGGAAATTACCATTAACTTAAAGGGATACCATTAAATTGGAGGGTGCCATAAAATTAGAGGAAATACTGTATTAGGATTCCTACATATGATAAGAAGAAAGAAGGAGGAATATAATATCCAAAGGACCGCCTATGATGTGTCGGGCCCGAATACCGTATTTCCTGTATTAAGTCCCCCCTGCAATTAGTCCCCCTGCAATAGACCCCCCCCCCTCTGGAGGGGGTTGAAAAATAAATCCCCCTCTGCATTAGGACCCCCGGGGGTACTATCCAAAATTTGAATTTTTTATATATGTAGATAAAAATTTTTTCTATATTCAATTGATTTCCTCGGCTATTTCAATTTCACGCGCTTCAATGCGAGCATTTTACATCTTGGTAAAATTTTAGGGTTTATTTTGGTCCAAGACCTCATTTTTAGGGGTGTATTTTGGTCCAAGACCTCATTTTTAGGGGTGTATTTTGATAATCTACCGAAAATAATATTCCCACATAACATATATTTTGAATATAAATTTGTTTTAGTTCGCAAATGAATAAAAAAAATTAGTTTTTGTTGTCTGATAAAAATAGTTATGAAAAAATTAATTTAGTCCAACGGGACTTGAACCGAAAAGAAGGAGAGAATAGTCTGCAGCATTATCCTCTAGGACATTTGTGCAGATATGAGTATGGATGACATTTCTGTGCTGATTGTTATGCAAATTTTCTCCCTCAAAAAACTTTCCCTCTCAAAAAATGGAGTCGAAAAATAGTACCCCCCTCTTCACGACTGAGGTTGAAATACAAATCCCCCCCTGCAATTATTCCCCCCCTGTAATAGACCCCCCCTCTGGAGGGGGGTTGAAAAATAAATCCCCCTGGGGTCTAATACAGGAAATATGGTACATATACTACCGACATATGTCATGCACAATAGAGCATTCTACCGTGTTGAGTCATTCCGCAAAAAAGATCAAAATGGAATTTTAATGCAAAATTATTGCAAAAAATATCATGAAAATTTATAAAAATAAGAAAAAAATTGATTCTTATGTATCTAATTTCTTTCCTCAATAAAAATTTGTAACCAGTTTTTTATAAGACCTAATTTATCTTAAGAGACCATAATTCATTGCTTAAAATCAACTTTTTTTAAATGTGCAGAGAGAAGGTTCATAGAGGAAAAAACTTCCTCTTCATAAAAACTTAGAGTCAAAAATAAATTTCTAATTCAATGGAATTTTTGCGCCGATTTTATAAATTATTTAATTTTTCATAATATTTATAGTTAGCACTAATATTGCATTAAAAATCCATTTGATCCTTTTTTGGAACGCCCTCTTTGATACTTTTTGCGGAATGAACTAGCACCTCACTCTACAAATTCATATATTTATTAAAGATTTTACAAAAAACAATTTTTCAATTTGAATAAATGGATATTTTTTCGAATGGTGAAAAAACCTTTATAACGGGTTTGGATAGGGTTGAGTTGGACCATTTTTAAAATCCTCGGGGACGGGGACTAGCGACCCTCGCGTGGACGGAACCCCGCGGTAGATCATTGAGATGGCTTTTGATACTTGTATTTGTTTCGTACATCAGATGTTTAGTGCGTAGGTCTTTTGTCCGTCTGCCATTTATTTGGCTGTCTTTTAACCATCTTCAGTAGGTTTGACAGTCAACACTCTCGGAAACCCCTGAGTTTTAAAGGCTAAGCGATTTCCCGAGCGGGATCGAGCAAAACCGCAGAGCTTTTTACCTAAATTCATCAGTGTTACTTTTACCGGGTGTGATTTTAAAATCATCTTCGATCGCCATTTATTTTACACCACAGGCGCGATTTTGACTTCATAAAATTTGGCCGTGCTGAGTTGTTTCGGCGAAAACCGCCATAATGGGCGTTTCGGCGAAAACCGCCAAAATGGAAGTTTCAGCCAAAAGCGTCAAAAATGTTTGTTTAGGAAATTTATTTCTTAGAAAAATGAATAATAAATGAAATGTTGTCGAAAATCTGTTAGAAAATCAATTATTTTAGCAGCTACATAGCAAGTAAATTAATTTCAAATCATTATTGTGAATAGAATAAATGACACGAAATGCCTGAAAAATCATATATGTAATTGTTTTATTATTTATAAATTATTTTATAAATAATAAAACATATATAGGTCAACATAAGTGATAAAATATTATGAAGCGGATAAATCCTCCATCGACTTCCCCAAACAATATCAACGAAAAGCGCCTGCGTCTGGCCCAAGGCATCGACTCACACGACCTCACTGCTCTCCTGCAATCCACCACACCCGACCCCGTCAAGAAACTGATGCATCAAGTGGTCGACTTGCTCAAACTGGCCGGGGAGCTGCTCACCGATCAATGTGCCCACTGTGACGACGACGAACGTCAACGCACTGTTTTGCTCGCCCATGTGCCGGAGAGCGACGCCGAGCGCCCTGTGGACAGGGCGCGATAGGATGTGGCGCGGGTTCAGGACGTGCTCAGTGAGTGCGGTCTGGACTCGTGCCTGCCTGCGGCGGTCACCCGCCTCGGCAAGCGTCAACCGAACCGACACCGGCCGATCCGTGTTGTGCTACCATCTCAAGGAGCTGCGAAACATGTGCTGCGGAACCGCCCGAAGGCGCGAGAAGGGCCCCACAAAGAAGTACGCATACGTGAGGACATGACACCCGAACAGCGCAGGGAACGTTCAAGGTTAATCCAAGAATGCATCAAAAAAAGATCAGAGACAAAACTCGATTATATTGTTTATGCAAATACTGTTATCCTCAGATCTGATATTCCCTCTCGCACCAAACCTGCAAAAACCTATTCTATGTCACCGTCTGCTAAGGCGGATTTAGATCGTCTTCTAAATATTTCCAATGAACTCTGGACTATTGCTTTCCCAAAAAATGATTCAGCTTCCAAGAAATAATTGTTTTTCTCACCAAATTATCATCCTTCTATCTACTGTTCTTCAAATTCTTTTGACTTCCCCCTCTATTCTCATTTTATAAATTGTTAATCTATTTTTCTCTACTTTATTGATACCAAAATCCAATGTGTAAGTGGTTAACCGCCCTTCATTGGATATTTTATTCTGAATAAATAAATAAATAAATAAATAAATAAATAAATAAATAAATAAATAAATAAATAAATAAATAAATAAATAAATAAATAAATAAATAAATAAATAAATAAATAAATAAATAAATAAATTTATTTATATTATTTATTAATTGACATCATTCTATTATTTAACTGACATCATTTTCTATTTTTATAAAAACCCTCAAATTATTCAACAGGAACGGAATGGTTTGCCCATCCCACCCACCTTGCTAAAAAGGAATTTGGCCAAAAATAAAAGCCAAAATTTATTCCGAAAGTGAATGATTCGTCATTATAACCTTGGCACGCCGACCTGTCCCTTTCTCATGGGCCCGTGGTTGCCTTTAAGAAGGCCACCCGCCAGTCATTCTTCACTCTCCCGATCAGTCCTCTGGCCAATCCCCTGAGCCTTTTTCCTTCCCCACCACCTTCTCCTAGGGGCTGTTACCCACCGATGCAGAACATTTGATTATATAATCTTTCATATTTTTACTATGCCATGAAAAATTTTTTGGGAAAAATGAAGTCTACTGGAATATTCGATCATTTTTTTGATTTTTTAACATCCTAGCACCATGTTCCTCTCTCTGTAGAGTTGGTTAGTAAATGTTGATGAGAGATTTTTAGCCAATGGATGAAGTCCCGCCGTGAGTAATGATCAGGGTTTAGGAGGAAGAGTCTCTAGTTTTTACTGTTTTCAATCCTATGTTTCAAAAGCAAAGCTGCAAGAAATGGCACTTCAAAACGCCCAAAATTTTACCCTATCAATTTTGGCTTATAAGTGCATGTGCTTTTTCAACCATTTTTTCCTTTCCAGAACTTCCAATCCTCCCGATTCAACCCAAAAATGTCTCTCTCCCCCTTCCTCTTCTCCCTTCTTCTCTCCGTCTTCCTTCTACATCTGCCTTCGCAGGCACGAGTGCCGGTAAAATTCGCAAAAATTTAAAAAATAATAAATTTTATATCTCTGTCAAGAAGAGCAACACTGCCGAGTTGGAATCAGCCGAGGAGGATCAGGCCACGGCAAAGCACCACCACAACGGGACCAAGGAACAGGGATGGATAACTTTTTTAAAATTTATAATTAAAAACAAATCTAATCCTTTTTAATTTTAAACTTCCAACCCGATTTAATTGTTTATTTTACGGATTTATCGGATATAATCCATCTTTGATTAAAGGAGCCGGTGGCCAAGAAAGCAACCAAGGGACAAGTCGGAACAGGGAAGGATCCATTGAAGAAGCTTAAAGCATTGGAAGAGATGAAGTTCGGGTTCAGCTTGCTCGTGAAGGTGCTAATCAAATAATTAAAAAATCGAAATCTGCAATTAAATTATATCAAAATCCAAAAATGACATGACAAAAATTTACAAAATTAGCATTTTTAAAATAATCCATTTAAAATACCCCCAGACGAATTATAATTTAAAACCAAATCAACAATGTATATTTTATCTTAAAAAATTAAATTTGTCTTAAAAGGCGATTTTTCCTCATTTTTATGGAATGGTTTTTTCTCGCGCTGGAATTTCCTCGAAAAGGCTCAAAGTGATTTTTGAAATTAATTACAAAAAATTAAATGGTGTCGGATTTGGGCACTGATAAGATACTTCTAGTCGGGTTTGAGCATCGACCTTTACTTCTTTTCCCCCAATTGAACGAAGAAATAATTTTTAATTCTTAGGCTTTATTTACAACGCTAAAAATGTAACAATAAATTTAGGAAAAATAAGAATAGCAACAAATTAAGAATGTGCATAATTATGTTGAATATAATTTGAAATTGGATTTAAAAAATAAACATAATTATGCACTAAATAATTGAAATTGTCAAGAAATTTTGCCCATTTGAGCGTAAAATGAAAGTCTGCAAATTTATGATTTGAGCAGACTATTTATGCACAGATAAAAATAATAGATTAAGCGAGATAAAGCATTTTATGGGAAAATACAAAGAACGATCAATTTAAGCAAATATTACAAAAAAACTAAAATGACAAATTCTAACAATTATAAAATAATTAAATTAATTAATCATCGCGTTTCGCGACAATGGTAAATAAAAATGTCTATCTGCTTATTTCATTTTCTTTTAATAAATTTTTCAATGAAATACAATGGACTGGAAATGTACCCCTAAGAATGGCGTTTCTGCCGAAATTTTAAGAATATTTTAAGCTGCGAAATTTCTTTAAGTAATTTAATGTGTTCAAACATTCAAAAAATTCAAAATTTTCCCGTCTATATATATGAATTTATAGGGGGGCTGAGTTTTTAATTTTTTGCGGCGCCGGCACACCTCTAACACTCTAGAAAATACCATTACAAAAAATTGAACCATTTTAAGAAAAAAGGATTTAATTCTCAAATTTCACTCATTCCAATAGGAACCATCACTACCTCTCAAATTCATTGAATTTTATTCAAAAAATAAATTTGTTTTACCAAATAAGTGACCAATTTTCTTAAGAAAACTACCTAAACTTCTCAAATTTTTTCGGCGGCCCATTCGGAGTCATCGGAAACCCATTGACTCAGCCGTGAAAAATGCAACTTTCTCCTTAAATTTTGTCTTAAAATTTAAATTATTTAGGATTAATTAATCTAAAAGTTGGTTTTAAAATAATATTAATTTATTTAAATTAATTTATCTCAAATTTTTTTCGAGAATATAGGACTCAGGGTATCCCGCGGGGACCCCGCGAAAATCTGTCCCCGTCCTCGCGGAGGTCGCCAGTCCCCATCCCTGCGGAGACCCGTCCCCGCGGGAAATCCTGCAACCCTATTTGGAACTATTGATGTGCAAACTTTGTGCCTTTTTAGCTACCAAAAATTTGGTACCCTTTTCGAGGAAACACCATGGCACTATTTTGTCTGTAGCCTTTTAAATGCCTACGTTTTGACATTTTTAAAAAAATGACACAATACGGTTGCGCAGATGGCCGACTCGGACAATGACGGGAAAATGTCGCCGAAGGAGCTGGGAACAGCCATCGACTTGCTGGGAGCAGCCAAGCTCAGCGGTGCCATGGTTCGGGCGAAACAAGATGCCAAGTCCATGGCGTCGCTGATGACCCTGCAAATGGTCAACCTGTCCATCGGAGCAGTCATGGAGGGAATTGGTGCATACAAGCTGGACGATGGAGACAATGACGGTATAACTTAAACATGAACAGTTTTTTCACGATCTTTCAGGGGCCCCTTATTTTTCAAAACATACAAAAAAAATTTAATTAGCAAAATGATTCGTAATTCAAGTGGACCATCGCCGCTAGCATACATAATGCGTTTTCTAATGGATCCATTTCTTGTAAACTCCCAGGGGTAGTTAGCGAACGCTGAATCCGATTCTGTCGTCGTACTGCATCACCTAACGTCAGTTTTTGACGCTTAAGTTTTTTGTTGAATAATTATTTAAAAATGACTACATTGAATTCACTTTGACATTAAAGTCAAAAGGTGCCTTCAAATGACGTATTACATTAAAATAGACGTTAGAATCGGATTCAGCATATAAATTACTTAATGCCTACCATCTCGATACCAAACCACCTCGATACCGATATCGAGCTGGTAGTGCATCTCGATACCAATCATACCAGCTCGATATCACTATGATTTTTATTTTACATTTAAAATTTTCAATTTAATAGGCAAAGTGATGTGATCAAAATTGCTAATTCTTTCTTTTTTTATTAAATTCAAACATGGTTAAGCCGGTTCAATAAGTGACTGCTGAGGGTTATTTGTTTTCGATGCCGATTTTTACTGTAGAACTCACCTTAGGTGAGCCTAATAGCACCTAGAATTTAAGAATCCACATCGAAACACTAATAATCCTTCAGCCCGAACCATTGAACTTTGAATTTGCCTAAACCCGCCGGTTGCCATAGATAGCCAGGTCATAAGCAAAACCAACTCGATACTGGGTAGAAGTGGTTTGGTATCCAGTTGGCTGATCCCCAAGAAAGTAATGTTTAGACGATTTTAAGGGAGAAATTGTTTGGAAATTTTTTTAAATGCTTAACGAAAACTGCATGAGTAACAAAAAGGGTAAGTCTTACAATAAAAAAATAAAAAGTTGACGAAATTCATTTTTTTGGAGAGACTTATTTGGGCCATTTATATAAAATCAAC
Source organism: Rotylenchulus reniformis (assembly GCA_001026735.1). NCBI lineage: Eukaryota > Metazoa > Nematoda > Chromadorea > Rhabditida > Hoplolaimidae > Rotylenchulus > Rotylenchulus reniformis. The sequence continues at coordinate 28,104 of LDKF01001666.1, forward strand.
ACCAGGAAAAATCTGGAAATCTAGGTTCTCTATTTTCGAATTTGTTTCGAAACGATGCGTTTGGCGCTACTGTTCTCAATTCTCCTTGCCTCAAAGACCATTCCATCTTCGAGTGGACTGTCACTCCTAGGAGTAGGTGTGTCCTTCCACCTAGTCCAAATAAATATCTTTTCCTGATGTTCATTCCTCGCAATGTGTGTTCGTACGGAGAATTATCTTTTGCAAACAAAACAATCGCTTCAATACATTTTTTCAGAAAGGGATTTCGGATTTTTCTGGTGTTCCTTTTATTTCAACCTTCTCCAGCAGGGGGGCCACAGGGAGCAGGCTCCTTATATATTAGAGGGGTCTTTTATATTAGAAGAATTCGGTAATGTTAAGTTATTTCTTATTAGGTTCGGGCAATTGTGTGTTTGGAATTTAGGCACATTCGGCATCAGCCTACAACTCGGTTCAAACGATACCTAGACACAAATTTGGTTCATTATGAACAATCATTAACTATAAAATGAACCTAAGTCCATTAAGTTGGTCAACGGGGAAAAATTTATGGCAAAAATACACAAATGACAAATATATGTGATTTTTTTATGACAAACCAAACCATTCATATGGGATTGAGCTCATTCATAATGCTCTATCGATTTCCTTTTTTTCTCTGGAAAATATGAATCTCGAACACCTCATAATCCATCAGTATAACATATTTATAATCATAGATTTGAAGATCTATAATCATTTGAGATGAGTTATCGCTTTTGGTGAATTATTGCATATAAAAGAACTTTGATAAAAAAATATTTCAGATTCGACATCTTAGGGTCTTTCCTTATGGTTTTGCAAAAGTGGAATCAATCTAATGAGTGCAGATTCGAATTAGGACAAAAGCGTGTCCTAATTCGTCTTCTTATTCTTCTTCTTATTCTATTAAACATAACTATGGTTGTAATAATCCATCATTCATCATAAGATTACTGTATCTTTAATAATTCTCGCATATATTTGTTCTTAATATTTTTAATATAATAATTTTTATTTAAAAAATAATTTTTTTTATTATATGAAAATTCAAACAAAAAAATGGGTGGTTTTATGTTGGATTGATTTAATCATTAAATTTTGCATAAATTTATTAGATTTTAATATCATTAAAAAATTTGAACTTTTTTCTATCCTCTTTGTTTTTTTCATAATTTTTGGAATTTTCTAACTATTTTTACTCGATTTTTCAAAGTTGCGGGTAAGGCCTTTGACCCTGGTCGATTGCAGGGTTAGGAATTGGGCGTTAGCTAACCCTGAGTTGAGGGTTAGTTAACCCCTGGGTAAGCTTCTTATTCTACCAGCGACTTTTAACCGGGTCAGTTAACCCTTGGGTAAGGGTTAGTTAACCCGTAACCCAGGGTTAGCTCTTATTCTACGACTTATTCTACGGGGGTCGTAGAATAAGAATGAGGTTATTCTACCCGGGTTATTCGATCCGGGTTATTTGACCAGGTTATTCAACCCCGACCAAGAGGTTGAACCGGCAGAATAAGAGCCTTCTTAAAGATGACCATTACCTCGTGGTTAACCACGCTCTTATTCTACCAAAAAATGACCGAGAAGGTTAAAATGGAAAATACAGTATCCAATAAAAGAAAATTGGGCTCTACTCCAGTTTAGGGGTCCAATCAAGTTTTAAGGGTCCAATCAAGCTTTAGAGGTCCAAACAAAATTTTAGGGGTCCAAACAAAATTTTAGGGGTCCAATCAAGTTTTAAGGGTCAAATCAAATTTTAGGGGTCCAAACAAAATTTTAGGGGGTAAAATTTGATTGGACCCCTAAAATTTTGTTTGGACCCCTAAAGCTTGATTGGACCCTTAAAACTTGGTTGGACCCCTAAAAGTCGTTTGGACCCCTAAACTGGAGTAGAGCCGAAAATTGAATACTTTTACAATAAATATTAAATTTATTGTTTAGAAGAATGAATATTGTTTTAAGGCAAAAAGAATTGCACTGGAGATTTTCATAGGCGTCGAGAGAAGAGAAAATGTGTAAAATATGGTCACCTTTTTGCATGATTTTTTTGATATGTTTAGGATTTATATTTATTGTTGAAATTTATATGAATCGATAGAGAAATGTTTGTTCTACATTCCCATATTTTTATTGAATTTTTTAGATTTCATTTTGAAGATTTAAATGGGCTAAAAAGCTAAGGGTTAAAATTTCAACCCTGGGGGATAGCAGGGTTGTCAATTTAACCGAAGATAGAGGTTGAATGACCGGATACCTTCTCCTTATTCTATCGGTTAACTTTCGACCTTTACCTTGGGGTAGAATGACCAGGTTATTTAACCTCGAGATCGAGGTAGCTCTTATTCTGCCGGTTTTACCGTCGGTTAAAGGTTAAACAACCTCTACCTCGTTCTTATTCTACGGCCCCGGGTAACCCTGAGTTGGGGGTTAGTTAACCCGTAACCCTCTTCTTATCCTACGGGCCCGGGAGGCACTTCCTTTTCTCCCTTTAATAATAATGGGTTCTTTAAAGAATACACTCGGCGCCTCTGAACACCTATAAAAACCATAAAGAATTCTTTAAGGAAAATAAAAATACCCGGAACCAATGATCAGCCAGTCATTTATTGACATTGCGCATTTAGATGCCAAGACTAATGACTCTTCTGCTGGGAATGTCCTGGACCCCAATGTAGTGTCCATGTTGGTTAAGAGCCAATTTCGCATTTTTGCGGCGATTATGGACAAAAACGCCGATGGCAATGTGTCCATGGATGAGATTGACAACTTGTTCGATGATGTGGAGGAGGGAGAGGAGCTAACACCCAACTATAACCGGCGCGGCAAAAGAAGGCACAAAAAACCAAAAAAAAATTAAATTTCCACGCAAATGCCTAAAACCCAAAAGAACATTAAAAATAATTAATTAAATAATTAAACATAATTAAAATTAAAATGCTCAAAGCAAATAAGATTGATAGAAAATTCAAGCACAATTTTATTTTCGGAAGTTTCAGATTTGATGTTTTGTCCATTAATCTTTTCGTTGCTTTGGTAATGGACAGGGTTCTATGTCGTTACAAAAAAAGTGCCAAAACCCAAAACCTTCCCCAAAACTTTAAAAAAAACTTACTAGGCCAAAACTCCAGCAACAGAATTGTGCAGAATTTTATGTTGAATTTCGGCCAAAAAGTTCGAATTTTTTAGAACTATGGAAAAAAGGTGTTTCACGAAAATTACAAACTTTTTGTCCGAATTTTGAAAAATTAAAAATAAAATTAGATAGAGTAAAAATTCTGCAAAGTTTTGTCGCCGGAAGTTTTAGCCTTACTTTAACAAAAATTTTTTGGGGAGCTTTTGGGTTTGGCACTTTTTTGTAACGACCCAGCACCATGGACAGTGACGAAAGTTTCTCACTCAGATAAGTATATCGTGCTGGGTCGTTTCTTCGAAAAGGGTTAAATGAATTCATCCAAAGCAAACACTTTTTGAAGCGTGCTAGCTCAAAAGTATAAAAAGCATTCTTGTGCAGAATTTTATGCTCTATCTTCTGGTATATTTTTTAGAAATTTGGCCAAAATTTTTTCAAAATAACGAAAAATAGCGTTTTTCACCAAAAATACGAAGTTTTTGCCTATTTTCGAAAAATTAAAGATATCAAAAGATAGATCATAAAATTCTGCGCAATAGCTTTTTATATTTTTGGCCTAGCAAGTTTTAAAAAAAAGTTTTTGGTTTGGATGGAAAAAATTTAAATTTTAACTATTGCCAATTATTTTTCAATTCTCCAGATCAAAAATTGAATTAAAATTTGTAAAGCCACGAAAGTGCCCCAAGGGTATATGATGCCAGTAGCGGAAAGACAACTAATAATATATGTTTATTTGGGTTTTAGGTTTTAGGCCATTTCGAATCTGTGGAAAAATTAATTTGCCGAAATTGCCGCTCCTATAACGAACATTTCAGCCTTGGCATGCTAATAGGAGGAGGACCCATTGTTCCTACGATGATCCATCAACAAATGTTTGAGCAGGCCATCAACAATACCAATAAAGTTCTACCTAACCCCTTTGTGCTGGGCAGTGGTATAGACACGTTGATTTGTCAATTTTTGTTCATGGGGTGTCCTTAAACAATGAGGTTGAAGATGCGGGATTTTGGCGTATTATTTATTATTTATTTATTTCATTTGTGATGTCGCTATGATTTCCCATCATCCCCATCAACTTAATATATTCCATAATAATGAATTTGGAATAAATGTTAAACATCAGATAGCGGATTTATGATGATTTAACTGAATAAAATAAAACGATCAACTGAATAATATTTCAGAATTTCTAAAGTGAATTTTTCGGTAAAGGGACACTTCGCGAGAAACCCACGAGGCCCTCTCGAAGTGTCCGTCCCACTTCGCGAAGTGTCCGTCCCACTTCGCGAAGTGTCCGTCCCACTTCGCGGGGATTTTTGGGACACTTCGCGAGGATTTTTGGGGTCTCGCGAAATGTGCCAAATCCTCGCGAAGTGTCCCTCTCGCGAAATGTCCTTTTTCAGTTCCTTTTTCAGTTTATTACCACCAAAGACGCAAAAATTTTTGAAAAAAATTTTTATCAAAAAAACCTCCAGGAGGTAGTTTTTGATGCTGAATACGAAAATCACATTAATTTTTAGTAATTTACTCGAGAAATGTCCTTTTCAGTTTTTATCACAAAAATTAAAAGTTTCAAATAATTTTTTCAAAAAAAACGTAGAATTTGAAGAAATAAAAAACAATAAAAGTAAAATAATGGTTTGAGATTTTTAAATTGAATTTGAAGCAGAATGAGATGATGATAAAGCTGATGAAAATGAGATTATAAAAATTCGTATAGGTCTTGTTATAATTTGAAATAAATGAAAACATAAAATGAAATTGATGATTGAAAATGTCCTTTTCAGTTTTTATCACAAAAATTAAAAGTTCATCGCTCTCCCCAAATTTGCTCAAATGAACTACATGAGAGATGGCCTTCTGTGCTCTCGAAAAAGCATACACCTCTTTCAATCGTGATTAGTCCCCTGGTTCGGCTCCCTCGAACTCCGGATATTTTTTGGCTACTCCTATGATGCCTTCGCGCGCTACTTCCTTCACAATGGCATCCGTAGGGACACTCAAACTACGAATTGGACTGGCTGGTAGTTCCCCTTCTTCCAATTCCTCCTCCTTTTTGGGTTCCTCTTCGCACTTTTCCTTCTTCTCTTCTTCCTTGGCTCGGTCAATCTTCGGGATTCGAAACTTTTTGACCTCCTTAGGCTCTTCCTTCTTTTCCTCTCTCTTCTCTGACTTCTTCGGCTTCTTCTCTTCCTTAGACCGACTTTCTCCCTCGCTCTTCTTCCTCTTTTTGACCTCCTTCTTCTCCTTCTTTGCCTCCTTTTGCACTCGCTCTTGCTTTCCTGATACCTCGACAATGGCCCCCAACTTCTTAGCTTCTTCATGACGTCGTTCTTCGGACTCATCTTCACTTTCGGACACACATTCTCCCCCTGCACTTTGGGTACTCGCACAGTCGCTGCTCTCCTCCGATTCCGAACCACTTTCCGACCCGCTCTTCTCGCTCTCCTCCTCTTCTTTTTCCGGACTTGGTGCCTTGACTTTGCGGCGTGGCTGGTCCTTTCGGCTCTTCCTCTCCTCCGACTCCGGTATGTCCTTCCTCGGGGCAATCGGTTCCTTCTTCGGCGGCATTGGCTCTTTCGCAGCTTCCACAGAAATAAGGCACTGAATTATCTCCTTCTTCAGATCGCACCTTATATGCACCACCGTGACATTTCCACCTCGATTCATTCCTTCCCAATTTTGACCTTCCTTGGGGATGATACACTCACCGCTCACATCCAAATAAAGAAACATGCACATAATGATGAGCAAACCCATCTTCCTTGTCATCTCTCCAAACAACCTTAGGTCTGGCATTCCCAGATTGGTCTGAGTCGATCGACTGACATTTCTTGGCACCTCTTCGGTCTCTTCCTTCTCTGTTGGTCCTTCTTGATCTTTCCCCGATCTTAATGGCTCCCTCCACTTTGGTAACTCGCTTTTTGTTTTCCGGGGTGGGGTAATTCCATAAGTGGCTCAATATTTATCCCATGGATCCATACTTGTCCCGACCATCTCCATCACCATCACCAAAGCCTCATCCATCACCAAAGATATCCCAAGATTATTCAACTTGTAAGCCTTCAACGCTTCCTGGCATGTCTCCCACGAGTCAAATTCGAGTGACACTTGCTCCATCCCGAAGTCAAATCCATCCTGCTCTTTAATTGCTGGCAGCTTCGGTCTGCGCAATGCCCTACCATTCATTTCGCACTCTCGCTCCAAGGTAATAATCGGAAGAATCGCGATCATTTGGGAAGCTGGCTTGTCCGAGACTCGCGCATAATCAATGACTCGGCTGGAATTCTTTCGGTAAACCATTTTTACTCGGTGCTCCCTCATGGTTCTTTCCAATCGTATCATTAGCCCTGCCCATAAGTCCTTTCTTTGCTCAAAGATCTCTTCCAAATCTTTAATCCCTGGTACGTCTTCAACCAAAAGCCACAAATAACAAGTCAGCTCCATTAAGAAACATCCAAATTTTCCGGGTGACTTTGGCATAGGCCCACTTATTTCAGCAAATACATTTTGCACTTTGACCGGAACTACTTCTACTCTTGCTTCCTCCTTTCTTGCTCTCCATCTTCGCTTGTTCCCTGGGGTATTCCTCGTCTTCTCGAATGATGATCCCCGCTTGGATGGCTGGGCTTATATGCTCCTTCAGCGGCCATGAATCAATCGCAGCTCCTCCATCCTGAATGTCAACTCTGATGTACTCCATCGTCCGAATGTCAACTCTGACGCACTCCAGCGTCCCTCCCGGCCGCAATTTATCGAAAACCAAAATAAGCATAATCGATCGGCACAACCACCTATATCCGCGAAAAAGTGGATGGCACTGCAAGAGGACGTAAACACAAAAAATGCCCAATATACTGGCTCCAACCGCATAAATCCAATAATAATCACCAAAAATCGATCCGATAAGATTTGCCCATTCTTCAAAATTAGTCAACATCTCCCAATCAAAATCCAAATTCAGAGTTCCATTGGTAGCACCTTTAAAATTTCTTGCAAGCTCGAATTTTGACCGAACATCAGTGAAGATGTGGTTTAGCTCTCCTCTCAGCTGGAAATCCGTTTTTTCCTCCAATGCATTCGACCTCGCACTTCTCATTTACAACTCTTTCATCAAACGCAAGCGATAACATTTGTGCTATTCCATTTTCTGCGCATTTTGCTGTAAATACTTTCCCTCCTGAACATATAATCTCTGCCAAAGCTGATCCAAAATCCGTTGTACACGTAAGATTTAATCCGGCTCCTTCAACACATCGATAGCAACCTGAGAATTCTGTCACATTCACTGAGCAAAGACTTGATTCCTCTAGCACCGCCAAATGGAATTTGTGCATCTTCACAATCACTCGGATCGGTACATATTTTGTTTCGGCTTTCACCTCCTTTTTCTTGTTCCGTAAGTAAAATCCGGGGGATTTCAGTGGCAGACTTGTCTCGGGATCTTCAAAATATGTTTCTAGTACTGCATCCCGGCAATCACAGGTCGCAAAAAGAAAATCTTCTCTCGTCCGACAATCTGTACACGCATCCATTTGCAAGGTACAATCCATTTCTCGTGCGGCTTGCTCATCCCGGCAAACTAGATCCCCTTCAACTTTCCCAACCATAGCTACCGATATTCCATCCGATAGACACTTTTTTGACAAAATTGGCGATGGACCGCGACTGGCAACAATGTGAACGAGATATTTGACCAATGCTCAGACATCCCA
>LDKF01001667.1:7150-29240 GCA_001026735.1 Rotylenchulus reniformis
TTTGAAATTTTGTAGTGTTATTAGGTTAAGGTTTGATTAAATTATCATTTTTTACCATTTAGTTGAATTTTTTGAGATTTTCCCGATGTACAAGTACCGAATGTCGGGTACTAGAGTGATAAAAACGATGTTACATTGGCTAATAGCCGTAAAAACATTTTTATTAGTCGGCCATATTTATTGTTCGGGTACTCTCTTGTTAGTTCGGGTTCGTATTTTTCGAACATCTCTTTTATTTTAATGTCTTTATTATTTTTATTTTTGTTTTGTCACCTTTTGAAAAGTTATTTTAAATTTGTAAACTAAACAAGAGCCTTCTTCAATTTTCATCAAAAAATCACAGGTTTTCTATGCTCAACGTGTTATGTGGGATCCGGAGTATGAGTTGTGCGAGAGGGAACACGCCGACACGGAACATTGTGGCATCATCAAGAAATACGGAAGCCCGCTGGGTGAAGTCAATGGTCAGTACGATGCTGGGTCGTTAAAAAGGGGCCAAGCTGGCCGAAATATTTTTTCTAAGCTTGTTAGGCCGAAAATAAAAAAGTCACTTCTTGTATTTTTATTTTTTCGGCCAAAAATTCGGAATTTCCCCGAAAAATTAGTGTTTTTAAGGGATATTTCGAACTTTTTGGCCGAATTTCGATAAAATAAAAATGCCATTAGATAGAGCATAAATTTCTGCATAACTTGGTCGCTGAAAAGGTCTAATAAGTTTTTTATAAAGTTTTGCGGAACATATTTAATGGGTTTTAAGATAATTTTTTTTATATAACGACCCAGCACCACCAAAAAATCCCTCAAAATTTAGGGTATGCCTAAACCATTATTATTCGATATTGTGCTGCAATAATAATTGCGTTTTTTGCTGCGTTCTGTGGCAAACGCAGCGCAGATGTGTTTACAATGCTGCGTTCTGCGTCTGCGTTTTTTGCTGCGGTAAGCTTTTGGAAAAACGCAGCATTGGAAATAATTTTGCGCACTGCGACTAGACGCAACAGAAAACGCAGAAAATTTGCCGCAGCATTGTAAACACAACTGCGTTCTGCGGCTGGCTGACGCAGAAAAGGTAATTATTAGCACTTTCAGGAACAAGGACTGCTGCCGATGCACTGGGAGAGCTAAAGGAAACATTCAAAAGTTTGATCGGCTATTATGAAAAGAATGAAACAGCACCGGGCACCAAGGATCATCGTTGGGTCAACAAACATGTCCACTGGGAAAGTGTTGATTTGCCCTCCACCTATGACATGTAAATTTTTGCACACAGACAGAATTATTATCATAATTTATGAATAAAAATTAATTTTAGACCACCAATAAATTCTGGGGGTTTAATCAGGCTTTATCGAAAAAAACATGAGGGCCGAGGTTTTAGCCGACATTTGCGCCTCATCCGTTATAACTCGTGTAAGGGAGAAGAGGAAATGCCTCCCGAGAGCGATTCCCACCCCATGAAAAGCATCCATTAAAGGGCGGGCAAACGTGTCGCTGTAGCTTAATGGTGAAAGCTCTCCCCGGATAGGAGAAATGTGGGTTCGAGTCCCACCGGCGGCCTAACGTTTTGCCCAAGCTTTATTCTCGATTCAAAAACAACCTAGAGAAACAACGAGTTTGGTGCCAAAAAATAGTATAAAATTATCTACAAAATGAGTTTAGGCCCATTCGAATTGGTCCAATGTGAAAAAGTTATGGCCAAAATATTGTGAATTTGGCCAATACCAACAATTTGGGCCATAACTTTTTTTCAGACAAGACCAACGCAAATAAGCTTACAATAGTTCAATTTTTGAGATCAATTCGTTTCTGTATAGGTTTTTTTGAACCGAGTTATAGTGGGTGGGGCGCAAATGTCGCTATACGGTAGAACGGTAGGCCGAATCTTGCGAAAATTTAGAATTTTTCTAGCAAAATCTATGATTTTTGGAAATCAATTGATTTTTCATTTTAGTTTTGATTTTAGTTTTTCAAACTAAATTCATTTTAGTTTGAATTTCAGGGCCCCAACAAAGGAATTTCTTTTGAAATATTGTTTTTTTAAACGAGAAATAAAAAAGTTACAAAAATATTTTAAATTAAAATCGAAAATTTTCATTTTATTAGTGTTGGTAGATGTAAGCAAATTGAAAAGTGAAGGTGCCATGTAGACTGGGGTGAAAATCATTTGAAAAAATCAATGATCTGACAGAAAAAATTAAGTGATTTCCAAAATTAAAGATATTTCTAGAAAAATAAGCCAAATTTGACGACAGATTAGGATTCAGCACCCGTGAAAACCCTCCATAGGAATTAAAAAGTCTTTATTTATTATTATTTATTTTATTTGCCAAATTCGGTCTGTGCCTTAATTGGACGATTTTTTTAGATCAAACCTTTAATTTTACTAAAAAGCAAGCGAGCTAGGACCTTAAAAAAAGTGGGTGCTGATGAGTCATTTTTTAAAAAGTTAGAATGAATAAAGAAAATATTAGAAATGAATCTAAATAAATATGCAACAATTTATATTAGACACTTTTTAACATCCTGGCACAAAATTTTTAGTTTTTTTGCGATTTTAGGGTATTTTCTTTAAGAAAAAATGATTTTACCTTTATCAAGGAATGTCCGCAACCAAGATAGGGAGAATTTTGATTCCTTTTTTTACAAAAATTTGCATAATATTTTTCTAAATTTTTCGAAAAAAATATTCCAAAAATTTGACCAAAAATGTCAAAATTGGCCATAAAGTATGCACCAAAAAATAGGTTATAACCTAAGAATCTGCCGGGCTCTACAGATTAATTATTAGACACTTTTTAACATACTAGCACAAAAATTTTCGCAATTTTTATTTAAATAATCGATGACTCTCTTCAATTCACTAACGAGAAGGTATCCGATTTTTTCAAAAATAAATTTTCTCGTAAAAATCTCTAAAAAAGACTTTCCTGAAATAATCTTTTTGACGCTGAATCCGATTCTGACTTCCATTTTGACATAATGCGGCATCCCGGCTAAAAATGAGGTCAGATACATAAAGGAATGTCTATAAAGATTTTTTCAAAAAAAAAGTTTCAAAAAGCGATGTACTTAAAATGGAGGTCGGAATCGAATTCAGTGTCAAAAATAACCCCCGGGAAGTCATTTTTAGATGATTTTACGAAAAAATTTTTGACGTCAGTGTCAAAAATGAATGTCAGGTGAATTAGGTCAAAATGGAGCTCAGAATCGGGTCAGCCTCAAAAATTAGCCCCGTAAAATTGTTTTGAGATGTTTTGGGGAAAAATTTCTCCGAAATTATCTTGAAAAATATCACAGATTTTCGAAATTTTATGAAACATTTTGTTTTCTGAGGCCATCTTAAGTTTCAAATCTGAATTTATTTTTATTGTTAATTTAGGTATTTACATCACATTAATTACTATGACAAATTGGTTTGGTACTATGGCAGCAAAAAAGGATGCAAGCATGGATGGTGAAAGGGCAGGAAGAAGGAGGAGAGGAGGGAGGAGCAAAGAAATGAATGGATTTTATTATTTTTTATTTTTATTTTTTAAATTAATAATTACTTATGATATAATGGGNAATGATCGTGGAAGATTTGAGAAAGAATTTGTCAAAGGAGATGCCTTTTATTTTTGCACCACAATAAGAAAATTTACAATTTCGAAAACGAGTAAAAAGATTGACTAATGTTTTTGAAATCCCGTTCCCGTCTCCCGTATTCCCTTATCGTGTTTTTGGCGAATCCCATTCCCGTAATTTTTCTCGTCCCGTGTTTTGGGATTCCCATATCCCGTCTCCCATTTTTTGAAATCCGATTTTTAATATCCCTGATTTTAATTTGGCGATTTTTTGATGTTCCAACCCTATTATATAAATTATACTCTTTTGACAAATTTAATTAAGGGTAACAATAAAATTTTTTTTATTTTTTTCAGGTGGTAAGGCCATTTTCAGCGTACCATTCGGTGTTGGAAAGGAAATACATTCCGGTGTTAATGGAAACTATTGGCAAATACAAAGATTACAATGTTTGGGTGAGTCTTTCGATTCATACATAGTACATACCGTAAAACATGTATTATAACCCCCTTCAATTGAACCCCCTGTAATAGATCCCACCCCCCTCTAGAGAGGGGTTGAAAAATATAACCCACCCCCTGCATTAGAACCCCCGTGGGTTCTAGCAAAAAATTTTTGTTTTTTTATATATGGAAAAGGAAAAATTTTCAAAATTCAATGGAATCATCGCTATCATAGTCTCTTTCATCATCAATGCGAGCATTTCTCATCTTGGTAAAATTTTTGGGTGTATTTCTTTTCTAGAACCCTGCTTTAGGGGTGAATTTTGTTCCAAAATGACCATTCATCATTCAAAAATTTAATCGAAAATATNCCCTTTCCATCCGAATTCCCAAATATCCTGACCAATTAACTCCTTCAAGCGACGCTTCGACCATTTCGCTCGAATGTCATCGACCAATGATGAGCAAGAGGACATCGAATAGCTCGAAAACCGATGTGTCACAGCGTTCCCGTATTCCCAATGAAACATTTCCGCTTCTAGCTTGGACATCTGCTGACGAATCAATTCCGTTCCTAGCTCATTTTGCTGTTCTGTTATGCTGCTTCCCGACAATTCGCAGCTTAGCAAATCATTCATTTCGTCCTGGCTGGGTACTATTGGCACCTCTTGTACTGGATTTAGGTCGCTGTCGTCTTGGAAGAATCGATTCGATAGAATTTCAAATGGATCCTTATATGGAGGCAGATCAACAGAGCTTAGATCTGCTGCGAAGCTTTGCTGCTGTTTGGGAATGTCTTCCGAGTTGTGCCGTGTTTCCTTTAAACACTACAACCAATTACACAGATTTTCAAAATTCGAGATATCTTCTGGCTTCTCCAAATTATTTCCATTCAAAGTAACCCTTGCAATCCCCACATATTCGAAATTTAGCTCATTCGCTGCTACTTGTTGGCTCATTGCTTCTTCTTGCAGCAACACCTGACGGACAAATCCCTCGCCAACTCTCTGCAGGATACTGCGAACTCAGGATCACTCCGCTCTTCTTCCACCGCCAAATTCAGCAAATTGACTATTTTTCGGCCTAGGCTCTCAATTTGCAATGAAATTGCTGACGCAGAATACCCCGAGTTTACGAAGAATTGCGGATGGTACGCCGGCGATACGCAATTCGCGTCAGCATAGGAGAATTGGGTTGGTTCCAAAGTAGCACAAAGGGCAGAGGTTGCTTCTGATCCATTAGAACGATGACATCGTGTCGATGCATTACCATATTGTGGTGGCCAATAAGTCGGTTGGTGGTCGAAAGCTGTCAAAGTCGGCTCACAATTTGGCTTCTGCACGAATCCGAAATGCTCATAGTATGGCTCTTCATTCGAACAAAATCCGCAATTCGGTGAATAATCCAATTGTTGTGTCCACATTTTCAAAGGTCCCAACTTCTACAGCGGTCCAAAGCAGTATGCAACAAGTAAAATCCTTCCCGGTATTTTACTTCAGGTCAAATCGATGGATTTGCACGGTGATGGGCAAATAAGGACCGTCCCAGTCCCCTTATTGCTCGATGAACGACGGAGATGTTGTGAAACTATCGCCTTACCGGTCGATAATTTCCAAAAACGGCGCTGTTGCTTTTATTATCTCCTTACCGGATCGATAACAATTTCAAAAAGACGAAGGTGTGTTGCGGGATGTTGCTAGCCCTTTCCTGGATTGCTAGCAACTAAATTCGCGACGTCTTAGTTGCCAATCCGTACCGGATTGCAGCAACCAAAAACCGAAGATGATCTGTTGCCAACCCGCACGGGATTGCGAGCAACAAAATGGAGAAATGTAGAATAGTTGCCGATCCGCACAGGATCGCGAACAACCAAAATCGAAGCTGTTTCGTAAGTTGCTAATCCGCACGGGATTGCGAGCAACTTAAGTCGAAGATGTGTAAGTTGCAAATCCGCACAGGATTTCAAGCAACTTTGATGTCGGCGACGATCTGCTAACCCCGTACCGGATTGTTAGCAAACTCAAAAATGGAAGATTTGTTGAATGCTATTCGACTCGCACAGAGTACGAAAAGCAAAAAAACTTCCAAATTTTCCCTCGTCGAAGACCAATGAAGCACACCAGATCCGTCCTCAGGGAGCGCCAAATAGGAAAAGAAGAGGAAAACCAGGGTTTCTTGGACCCTTTTCCAAATATACTTGAAGATCGGAATATAATACTTTTATTCCGCACACAAAAACAAACACGACCCGCTCAATTCCTACCAAATCGAACGAGTGATGAACAGAATGAATGAACAGGGAGGGGAAAAATAAGAGGGGACAAAACATCGAAATGGGGGAATACGCCAACATGAAATTCAAATAGGAAAATAAAGGGTCACAAAAAGGGTCAGATCACGTATTTTTCCTACATAACGACATGGCACCATCCATTTCGGCACTTTTCAGCTTACCGGCCAATCTCTGGGCGGAGCAATGGCTTCCATCGGTGCTTATGGATTGTTGAGACGGAATGAAGTGCCTCCGAACAAACTGAAATTGGTCACATTTGGGCAGCCCAGAACCGGCAACCGGGAATTCGCCAAATTTCTCAACCAAAAAGTCAGTTTTAGCAAAAAAAAACTGTGGCAAAAAGTGCCAAAAAAAGTTCGGAATTGGCATTTTGTAAAATCGTCCAGAAAGGAAACTTTCTAGAATTCATTAGACCAAATCTGTTGAAATTAAATCGACCTTTTTACAATTAAATATTAGAAATAGAAAGGTCCAAAAATTTAGTTTGATAATACAGAATCTTATGTATGCTCTTTGTTTCGCCCTAATATTTCAAAAAATTACCTTTTTTTTCTCGAAATTCCAAAATTTTCAAGGAAATTCGGAAAAGCCAAAGTCTTTGGAACAATTTTTTGCTTATTTGTCTTTTATTTATCTTTTCCTAGCAAGCTTTCGATAAAGTTTTTGGTATGAATATGGCCATTTATACATTTTTCAGACTTTCTAAAACCAAGTATAATAAATAATTTGCAAGGAATGCTTTCAATTTGCTCGTTCAGCTCCGCACCTATTACCGAGTCATACACAACCATGACGGCATTGTTCGTATGCCATTCGAGATGACAAATGACCCGAAAGTGTTCGGCTTCAGCGGGGACAATCATGCGCATGCGGGGGAGGAGGTGGAAAAAAATTGTTTTGGGAATTGTCATTAGGCGATGACGGGATCGGGATCCCGAAGTTTCGAAATCCCGAAATGGTCAATCCTAACTCCGAACCGGGATTCCCGAGTCCAGAATTTTAGAATTTCAATCCCGGCCTGGATTGTGAAGAAAATTTTTGAAAAAAAAACCATTTTTGCCTATGAAATAGCAAACCTGAAAATTTTTCGAAACTTTAAAACATCACAATAATCCAATTCCAAACTAATTTAATAGTAAAAAATGGTAAATCAACTTAAAAAACTCTAAAAGGGCTACATGTTCATGGCTTACAGCCCATGATCTCACTATTTTTGCTACAATGTAACCGATTATCGGCATTTTTGTAAAAATAATCAGCCGGTTATTTATTGTTCGGGTACTCTCTTGTTAGTTCGGGTTCGTATTTTTCGAACATCTCTTTTATTTTAATGTCTTTATTATTTTTATTTTTGTTTTGTCACCTTTTGAAAAGTTATTTTAAATTTGTAAACTAAACAAGAGCCTTCTTCAATTTTCATCAAAAAATCACAGGTTTTCTATGCTCAACGTGTTATGTGGGATCCGGAGTATGAGTTGTGCGAGAGGGAACACGCCGACACGGAACATTGTGGCATCATCAAGAAATACGGAAGCCCGCTGGGTGAAGTCAATGGTCAGTACGATGCTGGGTCGTTAAAAAGGGGCCAAGCTGGCCGAAATATTTTTTCTAAGCTTGTTAGGCCGAAAATAAAAAAGTCACTTCTTGTATTTTTATTTTTTCGGCCAAAAATTCGGAATTTCCCCGAAAAATTAGTGTTTTTAAGGGATATTTCGAACTTTTTGGCCGAATTTCGATAAAATAAAAATGCCATTAGATAGAGCATAAATTTCTGCATAACTTGGTCGCTGAAAAGGTCTAATAAGTTTTTTATAAAGTTTTGCGGAACATATTTAATGGGTTTTAAGATAATTTTTTTTATATAACGACCCAGCACCACCAAAAAATCCCTCAAAATTTAGGGTATGCCTAAACCATTATTATTCGATATTGTGCTGCAATAATAATTGCGTTTTTTGCTGCGTTCTGTGGCAAACGCAGCGCAGATGTGTTTACAATGCTGCGTTCTGCGTCTGCGTTTTTTGCTGCGGTAAGCTTTTGGAAAAACGCAGCATTGGAAATAATTTTGCGCACTGCGACTAGACGCAACAGAAAACGCAGAAAATTTGCCGCAGCATTGTAAACACAACTGCGTTCTGCGGCTGGCTGACGCAGAAAAGGTAATTATTAGCACTTTCAGGAACAAGGACTGCTGCCGATGCACTGGGAGAGCTAAAGGAAACATTCAAAAGTTTGATCGGCTATTATGAAAAGAATGAAACAGCACCGGGCACCAAGGATCATCGTTGGGTCAACAAACATGTCCACTGGGAAAGTGTTGATTTGCCCTCCACCTATGACATGTAAATTTTTGCACACAGACAGAATTATTATCATAATTTATGAATAAAAATTAATTTTAGACCACCAATAAATTCTGGGGGTTTAATCAGGCTTTATCGAAAAAAACATGAGGGCCGAGGTTTTAGCCGACATTTGCGCCTCATCCGTTATAACTCGTGTAAGGGAGAAGAGGAAATGCCTCCCGAGAGCGATTCCCACCCCATGAAAAGCATCCATTAAAGGGCGGGCAAACGTGTCGCTGTAGCTTAATGGTGAAAGCTCTCCCCGGATAGGAGAAATGTGGGTTCGAGTCCCACCGGCGGCCTAACGTTTTGCCCAAGCTTTATTCTCGATTCAAAAACAACCTAGAGAAACAACGAGTTTGGTGCCAAAAAATAGTATAAAATTATCTACAAAATGAGTTTAGGCCCATTCGAATTGGTCCAATGTGAAAAAGTTATGGCCAAAATATTGTGAATTTGGCCAATACCAACAATTTGGGCCATAACTTTTTTTCAGACAAGACCAACGCAAATAAGCTTACAATAGTTCAATTTTTGAGATCAATTCGTTTCTGTATAGGTTTTTTTGAACCGAGTTATAGTGGGTGGGGCGCAAATGTCGCTATACGGTAGAACGGTAGGCCGAATCTTGCGAAAATTTAGAATTTTTCTAGCAAAATCTATGATTTTTGGAAATCAATTGATTTTTCATTTTAGTTTTGATTTTAGTTTTTCAAACTAAATTCATTTTAGTTTGAATTTCAGGGCCCCAACAAAGGAATTTCTTTTGAAATATTGTTTTTTTAAACGAGAAATAAAAAAGTTACAAAAATATTTTAAATTAAAATCGAAAATTTTCATTTTATTAGTGTTGGTAGATGTAAGCAAATTGAAAAGTGAAGGTGCCATGTAGACTGGGGTGAAAATCATTTGAAAAAATCAATGATCTGACAGAAAAAATTAAGTGATTTCCAAAATTAAAGATATTTCTAGAAAAATAAGCCAAATTTGACGACAGATTAGGATTCAGCACCCGTGAAAACCCTCCATAGGAATTAAAANGATTCTGACTTCCATTTTGACATAATGCGGCATCCCGGCTAAAAATGAGGTCAGATACATAAAGGAATGTCTATAAAGATTTTTTCAAAAAAAAAGTTTCAAAAAGCGATGTACTTAAAATGGAGGTCGGAATCGAATTCAGTGTCAAAAATAACCCCCGGGAAGTCATTTTTAGATGATTTTACGAAAAAATTTTTGACGTCAGTGTCAAAAATGAATGTCAGGTGAATTAGGTCAAAATGGAGCTCAGAATCGGGTCAGCCTCAAAAATTAGCCCCGTAAAATTGTTTTGAGATGTTTTGGGGAAAAATTTCTCCGAAATTATCTTGAAAAATATCACAGATTTTCGAAATTTTATGAAACATTTTGTTTTCTGAGGCCATCTTAAGTTTCAAATCTGAATTTATTTTTATTGTTAATTTAGGTATTTACATCACATTAATTACTATGACAAATTGGTTTGGTACTATGGCAGCAAAAAAGGATGCAAGCATGGATGGTGAAAGGGCAGGAAGAAGGAGGAGAGGAGGGAGGAGCAAAGAAATGAATGGATTTTATTATTTTTTATTTTTATTTTTTAAATTAATAATTACTTATGATATAATGGGCTAGATAGACAGCAGGGGGTTGCGATCAGTTCTGCTGATTTTTCAACATTATTTCAATTTTGAATGTACAAATTTGCTGATGAGAAAATAAAATGTTCTTTTATTACGCAGAAATGTTAATACATATTTTTTTTTACAACCATCAAGGACACCAAGCTTCATGGCTTAGGCGCCTCTTACAGGTGGAGGGGGAAGGGATTTTCTCATTAGTGAAGGTAGTTAGTATTGCGGTGGAGGACCCGTACGGTACGGGAACCGGACACCATTTGCTTTGCATCACCGCTCGGCTAATGGCTGAATGAAGGGATGTGCTCCCCACGGGCTTGAGTATATGTCTGACACGGCGGTGGGATTCGAACCCACTCCTCTGGAGTTTCTCAGTCCAGCGTGCTAACCATTACACTACGCCGCCGACCACTACGCCGCCGAGGGGGTTGCGATCATTTTGACTTTGGACCAGTATTCTCGAATTTTTGCCCATATTATTGACCAGTATTCTCGATTTTTTGGCCGTATTATTGGACCAGTATTCTCGATTTTTAGGTCATTTTATTTTTATGAATTATCTTTAAATTTCTGAAACCTCCATGAATGATAATTGTTCGAAAAATTTAATTTTTTCAAACAAAAAATTCAAATTTTGGGTTTCTTTCCGCTTTTGACGCCTCATCAATTTTTTTTTTCGTAAATTCATCCAATAATGACTTCCCTCTAGGTAAATTTTGACACTGAATCCGATTCTGACGTCCATTTTTGACGTTGACGTCAAAATTTTCTTGCTCCTTCAAGGTAAGTCAGATGACACATTACATAAAAATGGATGTCAGAATCGGATTCAACTAGGGTAGCACGCGGGGGCGATCCCCGACATTTTTGGGCCTCATCCCCGTCCCCGACGAGCCCATCCCCGACATCCCCGACCCTCATCCCCGCGGGGATTCGGGGATGAAAATGCACCCCTAAAGATGCCATTTTGGATCCAACTGTTAAGAGAATTTGGCAGATGATAACCCAATAAGACCTTAGCTCAGTGGTACAATGCAGGTTTATTGACAGTGAGATCGCGGGATTCCCGTCCCCTCATATTTTATTTAAATTATTTCCATTGTCTTTTTTCGTTCATTTTTTTGTAACTTAACACAAAAAATAGTACGAAATTTTTTTAGAATAAAAAACATTACAAACAACAAAATATCAGAAAAAAAATTTTTAGAATGATGATATTGTAATTCTTGAATTTTCAAACAGGAAGTAATAGAAAGGGAATAAAAAGTAAGCTCTTAACTTTCAAAATTTCCTCCGGCAGCCTCTATCGGGACTGCCGGCTCCTCCCACATTGATTTTTTCAAAATTTTCATTAAAAATGACAAATTTTCTTAAGAAAAAGGACTAAATTTTCAAAATTTCCTCCGGCGGCCCCTATCGGGACCGCCGGCACCTCTTACAGTGAAATTTCTTCATCCAAAAAATGCTCATTTTTTGATAAAACTTTGAAAAAACTTTTGATATATAAACTCTTAAATATTTGGAAAAAATTTTTTCTGAAAAAAAGACTTAATTTTTTCACCTATCCCGTCCCCGAAAACCCCGATCCCCGTCCCCGGCCGATTTTCCATCCCCGTCCCCGACGAGCCCATCCCCGGCAATCCCCGTCCCCGATTTTTTCAAAATCCCCGTCCCGGTGCTACCCTAGATTCAACATTAAAAATTACACGGAGAAGTCATTTTTAATGAATTTACGATAAAAATAGAAATAATTTTTCAAAAAATTTCTGGGGGAGGGGAGGGGGAGTTCAAAAGCGGATACAAAGCCAAAAAGTACCGAAAAGCTCATGTCATCATCATCGACATCGGTGCCTTCCCATCACCATCATATCATCCTCATTATCAATTATCATCAGTTCATCAGTTAGGTATCTCTTCCTCCCCAATCAGTTCTTGCAGCACTTGCACACCTGCCACAGGCCGCAGCTGGGGCTGTAGTGGCCAAACGCAGTGTGGCACTTGGCCCACCCGCAGGTGCAACGGCCCAGGGCCGGGCAGCTGGCACGACGCTTGACGCGCCCGCTCTCTAAAAATTATGAAAATTAAAAAAATAAAATTACTCAATTTGATCTCTGATGTATTTATATGTATCGATATTTTTTTAATTTAAAAAGAGCATAAAAGTTGATATATCTAGGGCGATAATTCCAAAAACACAGAAAAATGGCGCTTCTATAAAAACGGCCTTTTATTAAAAAACATTAATAGTTAATAGTTTTTACAAATTGTTTTTTTTTTGTTAAAATTTCGTTTTTTTCGAAAAAGAATTAATAAAATAGGAAATTTTAAAACGGCAAACACTACATGGCACTTAAAAAAATATGACAAAACCCCCCAAAATATGAAAAAAAACTATTTTTTACAACCTGCATGTTATAATTTATGATATAAATTTCCCACTTTATGATATGGCTCAACATTTTATAAAGAAATTTGTGATTGACCTGCATGCCCTTCAACGAGGACCAGCAGCAGAACAGCGAGCAGCACAACAAAGATTGAAGCCATTTGGAATTTCATTTTTTAGAAAAAAATTTATTTTTTTTGAGCTTTATGCATTTTAAATGAAATTATTATTTCGGCAAATGCCGGAAGATTAAAAAAAGGGATAATTGAAAAATCCATCTCTTCTTGCGAACGAATCTTGCTTTTTTACTGGTATAAAAAATTTCTGCTTTTTTAAATAAAAGCCAATTTTGAAAAGCATAATCAAATGTTTATTTTTTTTATTTATAAATATTATAAAAATCGTTTCTCCCACTAATACATATTTTTAATAAATTGAAAAAATAAAATTATTTAGAAAAATAAAATAAAAATTGAACTTTTAATGTAGAAGGATGTTGTCAAATTAAGTTGCAATGTTTCACATGATATGGGATCAACAAACGGCCAATCAAAAAAAAATGAATACGAGGATTATAACATAGGTAGTAGGAATGGAACTGTGAGGGCAAGGATCACATGATTTTCAGTTTTGCAAAATATTTATTAGTAATGCAAATGCAAATAAATTGGAATAATTCGCTGATAATGTTGGATTCATCAGTGTATTTGATCTTTTTGTACTAAAGATTATTATAAAAAAAATTAGAAATCACCTGTAAAGTTGTACACTCAGGATTTTATAGCATGAATGAAATTTCGGCATGGATAATAAAATTATTTAATTGTTAAATTGGAACTTTTATGGATTTCTAAATTGGTTATGGAAAATAACGCAATTCCTTTATTGTTGTTCAAATTACTAATTATTTTATCTTTTATAGTCTACGATGTTCTTTATTTGTATTGAATTTATTATGGAATTTTTTAAAAGAAATTTTCCGTATTGTAGGGAAAAAATTAGGATTTTAGATTCACTTCTTTGAAAATTGGTCATTCCGGGAAGTCCGGGTCTAAAAACCCCGAACCACGGATCCAGATTTATCCCCTCCCCGGACTGAATCCGTGATCCGGAGTCCGGGAAATGTTCAAGTCCAGGGTCCCTGCACCCCCACAATGCCGGATCAGGACCAGAATCCTGGATCCAGGAAAAGTCCGGGTCCTGTAAAAGTCCTCACCTGCAATTCAAGTATTTCATTGAACATTAGCCAAAATGATTGTATAAAAAATCACATACCAAAGTGTCGTAATATACATATACCTAAAGATAAAAATTTTCAAAACCTTCACATGAATTTCAAAATTTTTTGAAAACTTTTTTACTCTACGGTTTGAATCTAAATTCCTTCATAAAGTGCTAAAAATGATTGGGTTGAAAATTATTAAATTCAACCCTCAAATTATTGCTTCTTTGCTCCCTGCTTTTGCAAGAAATCTTCCATACAAGGTAAAGTTGCCATTTTAATTAATTATTTTGCATTTTTTAGTTTCATCCAACAACAAACGGCTCATGTTTTCATTGAGCATTTTGATGTCCATGGGAGTTTTGTTTGTTTTGGTGTGTAATTTATTTTTTTCCTTAAAAATAAAAAATTTGAGTTTTTACCTACCCCTATTTCGCGCTATTAGCTCACAGGTGCCAAAATGAATTAAATAATAACGTCAATAAATGCAAACAAAATAATCACTTGGAAGATAGGGGCGTGAGTAGATTGTTATTTTTTATTTTTTTTATTTTTGCTGTTTCGGCCCTACTGGGATAATTTTTACTATAATGCCATTTTGGCACTCTTGAAGTAATGCACTTTTTGGGGAAAAAATCAAGAATAATCCTCGGTAAAATAAAAAAGCGTTTTTTCTTCTAGTTAGGTAACGCCCTTTTTGGCACTTTGAGTAACTGACCTTGCAGCATAAATTTGATCGATCATCGAGTTAGTCTAAGTAAGATTTCATCAACTCGTTGATTTTTGTCACTAATTGGTAGCAATTTGTTGACATGACATGATCTCACGCAAAACTCGTCAGACATGGTGTTAACCCAATTCTGATGTCTGATTCGAAGTCTATGCCCCTGAGACCCCTGAAAAACACAAATACAGACTCTTTTGGCCAAAAAACAGAGGGGGGGGGGTAAAAAGTTTTGTGTTACTCATTTTTGCAAAGATTTCCACCCTGTTCAACATCATCATGCCCCACCTGAATTTGGACATTTTCACCATTGAGTATGTGCTCACACCGATCCTGTTCATCATTTACATGATTGCCAACGGGAGTACCACCCCGATACTGCTCCTGTGCAGGTGAATAACACAGTGCTAGGACGTTAGAAAAAACCGCCATGAGGGCCAATCAGGCCAAAAAGTTTTTTTAAAGGATGCTAAGTGCCGATAAAAAATTCCAAATTTTTCGAAAAATATAAAAAATAGGGATTTTCGCGAAAATTTCGAACTTTTGGCGGAATTTCGACAAAATGAGTATATCAAAAGATATGTAGAAGAATATTCGGTACGGTACAACTTTGATTTTTATACTTTTGGACTAGCAAGTTCTAAAAAAGTTTTTTGGCCAGATTGGCCCCCGTTGCGGTTTTTTGTAACATCTCAGCATCGAATAATGCAGATATTGTGAAGAGTAAAATTGGCACTAGTTTAAAATGTATAATTTTGGGATCGAATCCATTTTTGAGTCTCGGTACTCAATATCATTTATTTTTCATTCAAAATATTTTTAACATTTTAAAAACATCATTAATTTGTTTAATTTCCAGAATACATTTAAACAATGGTTCGATACTCGCGCACTATAATTTCATCGCCAACAAAATTTTATCCTAATTTACGAGACATTAATCTTCAGTGGATTTTTAAACAAAACAATGACGAAATATTGCAATTTCTAGCGCACCATAAACTTATCAAAAATAGTTTCATTTACCAGGGCTGTAAAGCGAAAATGAGTCTAGTCAAATGGGCTACAAAATCAGATGGTTTTATGGTAAGTCGTTTTTTGCTATTTTCTAAACATTTTTAATTAAGTGGAAATGTACGCCTTGCAATTCAATTAAATCAATACGTGGCGGATCCTTTTTTCACAATTCAGCATTAGACATCATACAAATGTTTACTCTTATCTACATGTGGATAGAAGATTTCCGCAATAAAAACACCATCAAGGAGCTAGGGCTTAGTAATGCCACTGTGGTAAATTGGTTTAACTACACAGTTTACTACTGTGGTAAATTGGTTAACTTGACGGGCAACAACCTATCGGAGGTGCAGCAAAAATTGTGGAAATAGACGAAACATGCTGGGTGAAGCAAAAACACAACAGAGGAAACCCGAAACGCGGCACTCAGATGTGGTATTTCGGTGGTATAGAACGTGGCGAGGGTAAATAATCGAAAAATATGCGAGGGAGCTTTTCGTTTTTTAGGCGGTCAAGCATTTTGTGTCCGCGTGCAAAACCGGAAAAAGAAGACACTGTACAGTCTTATCAAAAAATGGATTCGTGAGGGCAGTATAATTGTTTCCGATGAATGGCCCGCCTATCTACGTTTGTCACGTGATCTGCCTCAATATGAACACTGCCTGATACGACATAAAAAAGCCACTGGAGGTGGATTCTCTAAGACTATCACGTTGAAAGATGGATCAGAATTTAACATCAATACAAATAAATGCGAGGGATTATGGGCACATATGAAACAGAAAACAAAGAGGATTCATGGAACCAATACCAATTTGACAGATTCTTATATGATGGAAGCGATATTTAGACAAAATGCAAGGGCTAGGGGCGAGAATTTATTCGATGCTTTTGTTGAATTGTTGCATAATAAGTACAATCTTGTGTAAATTTTGTATTAATTGCAACAATAAATGATATTGAGTACCGAGACTCAAAAATGGATTCGAGTCCCAAAATTATACACTTTTAAACTAGTGCCGTAAAATTCATACATTGATTGATACATTTTTTTGCAGCAAAGTATGTTTTTACTGTATGTAATCTTTATGATCGGAATAAAGTAAAGTAAGTAAAAAAAAAGAATACTCGAACGCTTTTCGCAATTGCTTTGGAAGTACAAATGCTGTGACGTCGATGGCACCAATTCAGATTATCCGTCGATCATAATTCAACGGTTATATTTTGCCAATTGTTTGATTGTAAAATATTTTTATGGTCATTTTGCGGAAATTATTTTATGAAAATTCTTACAATTAGGCATTTTTAAAGCCCATTTCAAAGGCATTTTTAAAGCCTATTTCAAAGGCATTTTTAAAGCCCATTTCAAAGGCATTTTTAAAGCCTATTTCAAAGGCATGGATCGAAGCCTGGCCTTTAGTTTCTGATAAAAATTGGCAAGAACAAAAATAATTTAGTTACTAGGGCATCTAAGAAAAGGCACGAAAAATCGCCAAAAAGGCATCAAAAATGGCGAAAAAGGCACAAAAAACGGCAAAAAGGCATTGAAAAAAGCAAAAAATGGCATCTAAAAATTCAAAATTTTATTGTAAAATAAATTTTTTAAATTATTTTTCGTTCTTAGAAGCAATTTCACATAAATAATTGCATAATTTTGAAAAGATAAAACAAAAACGATTTTATCCCCACTGGGAGGCGGCTACCGGAAATTTTTTTGAAAAATTGGATTATTCTTCTTAAGAAAATTGGTCACTTTTTGTTAAAGGAATTTTTTTGAATCAAAATTTTATTTTTTATATCATTTTGAGATAACTTTTTCAAAAAAAAAACACTAAAATTTTAAAATTTGCCTCAAAAAGTCAAAAAAGGCTCGAAAAATGGCGCAAAAAGGAGAAAAAGGCATAAAAATCCCAAAAAGGGTCAAAAAGGCAAAAAATGCAAATAAAAATCGATGTTAGACGGTTCTAATAAAGCTACAAATGTGTTTTATGTGGTTTTTAGGCCATTTTGAGCCAGCAGAAAAAAGGCATTTGCCTTAAATTAAATGCCTTATTAATTACTCCTTTAAAAGTAAAATACAATTTAAAAACTTCCAATCATAAGAGAAATTCAATTTTTAATTTTTTTATCAACATATAATTTAAAAATTCATCTTAATAAGACCAAAATTAGTGGTAATAAAATTGGATTAAAAAAATTAAATCAATAATAATAAAAATGGATAAAGCACAGAAATTAAATTTAATTTTTTATTTAAACATTAAAAAATATTTTATAATTTATTATTAATAAATAATTTTATGCTCCATTTTTGTTTTTTTTTAATTTTTGGGATTATTCTGAAAAGGTTTGAAATTTTTGGAAAATCTTATTTTTTTAATATATTGAAAAATCGGAAAATTAAAATTAAACACTGAAAGATAGAGCATAAAATTCTGTTTGATCTTGTACATATTTTTGGTCTTGCAAAGTCTAAAATGGTCTTTCTAACGGCCTAGCATCGAATATTTCTTCTACTGTAATTTTTAATTTTTAAATAAAAATCACCGTCAAAACCACATTATATATTCCCAATTTAATATTTTGAAATATTCCCAATTTAGATCCCTAATTTGATTAGGATTATCTAATAAATGCTTTTCCTAGCCCACAAAAATGCAAAATTAATCATTGTCACAAGAGTAATATAGCTAACCTTGTTTATATTAGTAACATTTTTGCGAGAATCAAAAAATTTTTTAAAAATTCATTATTTTATCCAATTTTTGCAATTTAAAGAAATTATCACTGTATGAAATTAACAGCAATCCCGATTAGAACTATCGGAAAAAAATTAGAAATTTTACCGTTTGGACCCCTTTCTCATCTAATTTTCTCAAATATCTCATTCTTAGGGGTGCACTTTCAAAACCGAAAAACCTTTTTTTTTCGTTTTTTGGGTCTCGGTTTTCTCCCGGATTTGGGGTTTGCTGGATGATTTCAGTTTTACGGCCAAAAATACCGTTTTTCGGTTTTAGTTTCGTTCGGTTAACTGATCGTGTCCCGCCCTAGTAGTAGTAACATTTTCTGAAAATCAAACTCTGTTAAATAACGCAAAACTCATTATTTTATTCATTTTTGAAAGGCTAAAAATGTCATTATTTTATTCATTTTTGAAAGGCTAAAAATGGATTATTCATTTTTGTCCCATGCACACTTTCATAGGCAATTAGGAGAAAAACTCGAGTGCAGTTTGAAATTGATGACAACCACACCGAGGATCATACATATATGTACTATATAATTGGGGGATACCGCATATGATAGTAGATATTTCAATAATAGAGGAGGCTTTGTCAAAAAAATTGTATAAAATAATTCGCTTTTCATGCGATACTTCATTATAATTTTTTGTCAAGTCCATTCACAGGTATTAATTGTGTGAGAAAGAAATGTAATAAAATTTTTAAAGTTTTTAAACAATTTTTATGTTGTGATGCTTTTTAAAAAAGCGGAAAGATTGATTTTTTATAAATATAAATCAATTTTGAATCAACTAAAAATTAAAAAATAATTAGCAAAAAAAGTTCTCCTCGAAAATATTTTATTAAATGCCACTTTTTTGTCAAAAATCAAAAGGTACTTGGAAATTATGTTTTTTAGTAATTTTTTGAAGCGATTTTTCTGCTGTTGTCCTTTCATCAATTTTTCCCTAAACTTGTAGGATTTTATTTTTTAATTTAATCATTTCAAAAAATTAATTTCAATAAATAAGGCCAAGATTACATTCTTAAAAAACATTCCAAGATTACATAATTAACTTAACTAGAAAAATTTTTTTCTTTTTCCGCACAACTGAATTCACGAAAATTACTCACAAGTCCGAGGTATAATTTCATTACATTCCTCTCTCGTAATACTCTAAAAAATGATTGAATTGGACCAAATTGTTACATTGGGTACGGAAATCGGACATAGTATGAACATAATCATATGTTCAACATCTTCACAAAATCACTTTGAAATAAGTTATTTCTCTGTCATAGTTATCTCAAAATAATTGTGTTTATAGTGTATAAGGATCTATATATACATCCCTTCTATAGTTTTGAAATATTTTCGTTTGTAAATTATAAAAAAAAATTTATACAATAAATTGTTGCTGTTTATGCATCCATATATTTTTGGAAACTTTTATTTTATTGAATATAAATTTCTTAAAATTATTTAGGTGGATATCATAGCAAATAAACAATAGCTTTTTTACATTTTTTTGTCAATTTTTAAAAAATAATTTTTAAATAAATTAGGTCTATAAGCGAACAAATTATTAAAATTTTGACCCATGTTGCTATCCAAGGTCTAAAATTGGCCAGTTTGGATGTAGCTAGACCAAAACATTATATGCATATAAATATAGGTAGTACTAATTTTTACTGTTCTAGTTTTTGTATTCATTGAAAATTTTTAAAATTTTCCACTTTTCGATTTCTTAGAAATCCGAATAACAAAATTTTTTGCATATTTATTGTTTTGGCTGATTAGCCAAATTAATAAAAAAAAAAAGTTTAAATGTCATGACAATTTGGCAGGCGACATAACTCAGTTCAGAGTTCAGAGGTTCAGACGAACTCGGTGTCGGTTCGGTGTCGAACTCGGTTCGGACTGGGTGTCAAATAATAGAACAATAAATTATCTACAAAAAGCCCATGACCAGATTAAATTTAGTTTCTTGAGGAAAAAAGTTTTGTCAATATACAAACACATTTTCCTGAATTGGCCAAAAGGTATAATTATTTTGTAATGGATATTTGACATCATATTATAGCAAAATTTTATGCTCTATTTTTGACACCAAACACCTTCGATATCTTACTACATTTTGAACCGACTTATAGACTTAGGTGCCGAATTGTTTATGAGCCATCGAATTCTTAAACCCTCTTTACTAGCTTGATTTTTAATAGTGACAAATCATTTTTTGTTGTATAAAGTATATTTTTTCATTTTTAGACGAATTTTTCCATCTCACAAAAATGTCTTTTTCCACCCTCCGTTTTGTGATCAGTTCATTTTCCTGGATCGCCTTCATCGTTGGCACCATTTTGAACGGCATACTCATCCAGCTCATTCTCTGCCACACACCAAAGCAAATGCAACAATACAGCAAAGTGGACGGGATGATGCACGTTTGATTATAAAATTTGTGTTAACATTGCAGATTTTACTCCAAACCTGCGTGATTGACCTCACTTTGCTGATTCTTATACTACTTTTCAATCCGGTTAGATATTCTGAAGAAAATTTATTTTTTCGATCCTCTTTACAGTCTAAAAAATAGGTCAGAAATAATGGTACTTAAATTATAAATAAGATAAGAATAGCACCGAGATCAAGCCCTGATCTTACAATTAGTTGCATTTTACAATTTTACACTTGGGTTTAGTCCCATTCTTGGTCTTGTGCCTGTTCTTATGCCTAATAAAAGTTTCAACCTTTCTTCAGACCTCATTCACCACGGACAACGGGGTTGCAGAAGTGATTTCGGGCGGTCTGATCAGTTTCAAGGAATTTCAGTATCCGGGTATCGGACCCGTCATGAGCTATGTGACCTGCATTTTCATGGTCTACGTGTCCATGTTTGGCTATTTGGCCCAGTTCATCTATCGCTATTTGGCACTGAACTGGTATGTAATATAAATTAAACTGGTATGTAATAAATTATAATCCATTCTTTATACAAGTGTATGTCAAGCTTGAATATCCATTAAAAATTTATTCATCAATCACTAATTGGCGTGCGAACACTATTACAAATTTTAGCCCATACGGGGATAATACATTTAATATAGCTGCGTAAATCTATTAGTATCTGAGGTTTGCATAGTTTCCTTTTAAATTTTTGGTCTAGCATGCTTCAAAAAATTTTTAACCAATAGTGATTTTCATGACCATATGTCATTTTTAGGTCCAAGCATTTTTTAAAAAGAGAAATAAAAATATTTTCATTTTGGACGAATTTTTTGGTTTTTGCAGGGATAGACAAATGTCCACCTGTTCCTACTTCATTCTACTGGGTACAACTTTGCTGTTTCCGTTGGCATACTGTATCGCGCTGATACCTTGCTATAACCCACCAGAGCATACTGTAATGGATGACCAAGAGGTGGCTGAAATGCTCGGGCTGAACATCAGCGAACGGATTCCGTTGCTCGGCTATTCAAAGGGGGTAAATATATGTGTATAAATATAACGACCGCCTACCATCTCGATACCAAACCATCTCGATACCGGTATCGAGCTGGTAGCGCATTTCGATACCACCATACTAGCTCGATACCAACCCTATCATCTCGATACCACTAATAAAAAATAATTTTTATAAGTCAATTAGCCATTTTTGACCATATCACTTTAGATATTAAATGAAATTTTAAATTAAAAATAAAAATAAGTAGTATC
>LDKF01001668.1:0-18938 GCA_001026735.1 Rotylenchulus reniformis
TCGTTGCCCGCAAATACAAATACATCATCGTCCGCGTTAAAATTGTCCAGAGCAGGATCGCTAAATATGTCACGAAATTTTATACCCAAAATATCTCCACCCACATTTGACCATCGATATCGTAATGTTCCAAGACAATCGCCTTCACTGTTTCGAAATTGAGCAATTGATGGTTGGCATAGGAGAGGCGAAAGCTGCGTATCTTCAGATCCGCTCGGACATCTTCGCCAGCCTCGTTGTTGTTGTTCCGCCTTCTTCGATGCTTTATCCCGTAGTTTTTGGGGCCGCCGGCAACAAATTCAAAAATGCGTCTATCGGCCCGTTCCCGTTTCATTTGTCCCAATGCCTCACCCTCCGGCACAAGAGGCCTGCCTGGTTTGGCCACATAATAAATGGAGTCAGTGTCTGTATCATGTCTATTTTTATGGATGAATTGATGGTGCAGAACTTACCGCAATAAAGAATTTTGTGCCCAAGTCGCTCCACTTGTTCCATATATCCATACAGATGCAAGCGTGCGTAAGAGGTCACGAAAATTGCAACAGGTAAGCAATTGGTGGGTGGGGCAGCGGCAAACTCAGGCTTCTTGCGAACCACCACACGATCCATGTGCGGGGAAACATGGTCGAAATCTACAATGTCCATTGTTGTGTTCTCCAGCAAAGAGTGGAATTCGGCAGGTGTCCGTGTGTAGTGCACTTCACTGCTACCAACCCTCTGCGCAAGTTTTCCCCAAAGTGAATTGGCCAATAGTTTCTGTAAGATTGGCAATGGGCGTTTCACCCACAGCTTTGTTAGTAATACTTACGGCAACCAAACGTAGTCCAGGATTCTTTGCGATTTTAGTCGCATCAAGCTGAATCCCCTCCGCCCTGTGGAAATCTTCAATGTAGGCGTTGCGTTGTTCTTCGGTTTCACATCCGTCTGGCCATCCGGATGCTTGTTGCTTAAGGCCAACAAAAGTGTCCACGTATCCGCGAAAAAGATCATCCGCCCATTCATCGTAATGCCAAACCTATATTAATTGTCATTTTTATCAAATATTGTTATCACACCTCAAACAAATCTTGCACGATATAGCCTAATTCCAACGCTTTATTCAATTCCACATGTGTGTATCTGAAGAAAACTGAAAAAATAGAGCGAGCAGCGTCACTTACGCGGTAACCCATGAGCGTTGTTGATCAGAATGGCGACATGGACGTTGTTGTCGATTGTCCGCACAACGTGCACACAACGGGAAGGTCAGCCGACCATCCGTTGTGCGGTAGCCAAGTAGTGGGATTCGTAGGGGATGTTCAACGGGATCCGGTGGTAAAACTCGCACAAAAAGTAGTCCGCGAAAGACATTCGCTTCCGGACGAGTCCATGGAAGCGGATGTGTTGGTGGTTGTAGAAGTGTTTCACGTGTGAGCACCCTCGGATTTCCAACCGGAAACAGAAATGCCTTCATCACATAAGGGTAGAGGCTTACCTTTAATTGCAGAGATATTCAGTAAAGATAAGAAAAGTGACTCACGATGTCAATGACCACAATTTCTTCATCATCTGAGCATTCATAATGCAACACAAAGGGTTCGGTACGTCCGCCACGCAGTGCGTCTTCCCTCGGGTCCATTGGCCTAGCGATAAAAGCCTCATTGTAGAGTCTGCGCAGTTCCGGATCGTTCCTGAGACTTCTCTTCAGATCACATGACCAAACGACATGCAGTTCATAGCCGTGAACATGTTCAAGCTCCCATAATCTGCGTTGAGTTTGCTCGTAAAGTTGTTCGGCGGTCCTTCCATTTGCGAGTTTCTGTTGCCGATCATGTTGATAGCACTTTGGACACCCTAAAACATAATAATTAGACCATTAGGAACAATGCTGATTCCAATCACCATGATAAAAACAACCCATATACTCAATTGCCAACGGGCGCAATGGCGGTGCCCGTTGGACCAGTCCGTCAAGCCGATAACCACTGTCAGCAACATGTGCCTCTCCAACTGACCATTGAGCACACCGAACATACACCCCAGGGTTCATCAGTTCGTACAGTCTGATGTAGCGCGCGGACTCGGCGGATGCTCGACGTCCCCTCAAATAACCACCTTCTGGGGAGTTGACCAACCGATCTTGTTGTAGGAAGCAATAACGGAGGGTAGCCAATGCAAGTCCGGCACCCGTACTGGCCACCAAGAAGGGGTCCAGCCCGTTGGTATGCTCTGCAATCAGTTTTTGGAATCTGATGACACTCTCGCGCAAAATGGCCACGTCATTGATGCAGTATAGCAACAGTTGTTCTCGCAATTGGAAAGTTGAACCAACAGCTGTTGACTCGTCGTTGTACCAATGCAAAAATGCCTCACGCTTCTCCGGTTTCATGTGCTCCGGTTGATAGTCTTCCAACGGTGGCAAACCGTTGAGGCGCTGGTGTAGATGTTCCCGTTTAATGTACAGGTAGGGGAAGAAGGGTTTTGCGCTGGCCAGCTCCGGTGGTAGAGCAAAGGTCTTTGGCAGCGCATCCAGGGGGCAGAAGAAGTAGTTCAGCGTGTCCTTGAACAGGATATGGCGTTGATGTTGGCCACGCAAGGTCATGGAGTAGATCTTCAACCCGGTGGTGCAAATGCGTTTTGGGGGTAGGTTCCTTCGGTGCAATGCCTCAAGAATCAGATGCATGTCGTATTTACCGCCGTTATGCGACAGGCACACAGTCAGGATACCACGCGGACCTGTTCCAATCAGAAAATCCAGGAAACCGTCCACCGGATCTGCATCCGGTTCGTCAAAGCTGTGGAAGAACATTCTTCTAGGGTTGTAGTCCACCGCCGCCATATCCACATTGTTGTCGCCGGGTGCATTGCGAAATGGTGGCGAACACAATCGGCGTCCCGTCGGGCCGGTTGGCATTCCACAAACACAATTTGCTGCACGCTGTCCGATCCCATCANGGAAACACAAAAAGACATTGGTCACAGAACTTTGTACTGCTTCTTCCATCTTGCTGCCTGTGGATTTTGCACGGGTAATCAGCACCAAATCGTAAGCAAAGTCTGCATACTGCACGACACTCGGTTGGATGGTACCACCGTGTCACGCACCTTTCACAATCCACACAATAATTATCGGCACGGAACAACTGCTGAATTCGACCAATGTAATTGTAGTGTTGATTTTCCAGCAACAAGCACAAATTGAACTGACAGGTCCGCTCTGCACCCTTGTACACGATGCGCCATTGTTGTTCCTTTTCGAACACACAAAGACGAATTTGTCCCACACCGTGGTATTGGTCGATCCATGTTTGCAGGCTCTGCACATCCTCCAAAGTGTACAGGTGTTTGTTGCGCGGAATTCCTGCAAGTCTTAGCATTTGGAGAGCCTCCGGGTAATGAAGAGCTTGTTGGCGTGCAAAATTTCTGAATGTGAGCACACCACCACCCCTTGGCTGTCGCGAACGCCAATCGTGAAGTCCGATCACCACCGCCCTTGCCAGGCAAAACCGATCCCCAGGGTTGTCAATGCGGACCAGTGATTGAACCCTGTGTGTAACACGATGTTCCATGTCCATATTGCATGCTCCTTAAGATCTCTTTCTGCAAAAAAACCAATCAATTTACTTACCTCCATGTTGCTCCCCATCATCGGTACGATTCGCTTGCATTGGCCATACCGCAAGCACCTTTGTGACCGTTGTTCCCGCCAAAAAGTCGATGCCGGCTGCCGATTGGTCATTTAATCGCTGAATAAAATCTGCTATTGCCTGGGGGTTGTTCTGTTCCGGAGGGCGCAATGGAATGGTGAAAGGGTTTTCGAAGGTTGGCGGCTGGAGCTGCAATCCAACCAGTTGCGGTCGCGGTCGCCCATCCAGCACTCTGGCGAACAACTGCTCAACCAGTTGTTCAAGTACCAAATCAGGCCTTTCCGCCTCCTCCAACGGTGTGAATCGGACATGTGCAATTTCACCCCTTGTATTTCGCGGGCGATTCCGCATATTTTGCAGACTTTCAATTGCAAAGAGTGGAGGTCTTGCAGAAGATGATGGTGAACTCATTGCCTAAATTGTCATAATTCATTTCGAAACAATGAGAGGCGGGTGGTTATTGTTCGCCTATAATTGGACCACAGATGAACAAAGGGAACGAATGGGCAGAAACGAGTCGCCTTTTTTCACACATGATGAAACAATGCGATAACACTTGCATATTTTTTGTTAAATGAAATAATGAGACCCCTAAAATTGAACTGATAAATGATGAAACCCCTATGTGTAAACAAATTCAACATGAGACCCTTAGGTGTTGAGACCCCTACAACACAATTATTCAAACATGCAAGTGCGCAGAACATACATTTTATTCATGTGTGTGTGTGTAAAATTAAACATTTTGGTTTTCGTTGGGAGGCATAACATCTCGGTTACAATTGGGACAACGTTTGCGCGTTAACAACCACTTTTTCACGCATGAATAGTGGAATAGATGGGCACACTGTAGGTAAGTGCCCGTCAAGGTCCCCAATTTGTATTTTTGACCACAAATAGTGCAAATTCTCGGATCCCCATCCGCATCCCTCAAATGGTGGGTCCCTATTTCGATCACGGTCAAAATTTCATCAATGCGTTGCGGGTCGACTCCGAGCCGCTGACCATGCTCGTCGACCTCGTGGTTGGAAAACTCTGGGGTCACTGGTGGTCCAAATTCCATCTCCATCAACCCCTCCTCCTCTCTGGGTTGCTGCCGCCTCTGATTGTTGTTGACTGGCGACACAGAACATACCGAAGATGGTTGTGGACGGTGTTGACGGCGCGATCCCGTCGGCGGCGGCAACGGGACAGTGTGTCCCCGGGAGTTGGAGGGGAGAGGTGAGGAAGATGTGCGGGATGAACCACGACGGAGGGGAGAACGACTCCTACTGGCGTTTGTGGCGCGCGCCCCACGCCGTGAAGATGAACCACCAGCAGCGCTACCCGCCTAAGTAAATTTTTTCAGTGTCCCATACACAAAATTTTATGCCAACACTTGAATATGTGATTGTATGCATAAACTAAGCTATTTGACATTTTGATGATATCACACTGATCAAACCGATTGATCTTGCTGTTGACTTCCAGGAGCATTGCGACGCCCCGTTCCACCTGCACGACGAGTTGTTGCCCCTCCACCGGTTTGTTGTCGAACCTGAGGGTTTGATGAATGTATATAAATTGCACACAAATCTCTATGCAACCAATCATTTTTACCTGTGTAGGCTGATGTTGGCGATGATCGTTGGCGGCTGTGGTGACGCCCGAACTTGGATGTGCTGGTGGTGGAAGTGCCAACAACTAAACATGCAATTGTACCCCTGAAAATTCAAATTGTTATTTGCCGTTACTTGATCAAGTTGTTGTTGCAGGGTGGGTTGTTGGACCGCCTGGCCATTGCCCCCTCCTGGCAATGCCTGATGTTGATGTTGCGCGCTTGCTGGGATTTGAGGAGCAGGATCCTGTTGTGGTTGGTGGGGGGCAACTGGGGGTGCCGCCGGCATGGGTGCGTGTTGATGGTGGTCGAACATTTGCTGACCCCCAGCTCCACCAATGTCAACCGCGTGTGCCTTTTTTTTGTTTTCTATTATAATTTGCAATGATTGTAAAATCCACCCACCTGTTGACCGCCGCCCATTTCCATCGGAGTTGTTGTTGCATTTTGTGCCGAGTAAAAGGGATTAGCCTGAAAAGAAAAAGTGTAGATTGGTCAAAAATCCAACAACCAGAACACAAACGGTGAATATTGCGTCCAAAGGCCCGCTCTAAATGTGTTGGAATTAACATGGTAAAATCTGTGTTTGTGTTTTATTTACCTTTATCCAATGGGCTTGGGAATTGCCTCCGTACAGGAACGTGAACTTCACGTCCATATCACTGCGCTTCAATGGCTTGACCGTGAGGCAGACGAACCGATAGGTGCACCCGGGTCGCAGTTCGGACAACACTTGGGCGCGGTCGACTGGCACATTCGGCGGCCCACCCCAAGCAGCAATATGCAATCGTGTAAATCGCTGATTATACACGACAGCATTGCAGATTCTGCGATAATCGCCGTTTGGAGTCACCCTAACCATGCTGAGCTGGGTATCATAAACGGTCATTGTGATCCCCCTTAATAACCATTTTTAATTTAGAATTCTAGTACCAGACGATGGACAAAAAACTTACTGCACTTCGTAATCCAGCGGCCATGGTCGCAGCAGATACTCGGAACAAGTTGTGCCATCAGGCAAGAACTGCTCGGCCCAACAGCTCGGGTCGTTGGTCACCAACTGGTTGGTTGAAGAAGGGCCATATGGGAGTTGTTGTTATTGGGATGGGCGTGGAATTTGTTGTTGTTGTTGTTGGTTGTATGGTTGCATTTGCCGATTGGGCGGCGCCGGTTGAGGATAATGGGCGGGAAACGGCAATTGTTGTGGTGGTGGTGGTGGTGGTGGTGGGAGGATTGTTGGAAGAAACGGTTGGGGAAAAACAATGGAAGCGGGATGTTGGTATACCCCATAGATCTAAATTTATAGCCCAAAGGTTGTGCCACTTGAATAATGTTTAACTGACCGGTTGTTGCCCGCCGACACCATACATCAGAGTACCTTGATTGGGTTGTGTTGGTGGTGATGGCATCATGGGCAAAGTTGCAAATCCAAAGGCTGCCGGCGATGCTTGAGCTGGAGACAAGCCGTAGACAAAGTTCGCAGGTTGTTGAACAAGCTGCGGTTGCATCATCACCGGTGGTGGTGGTGGTGGCGGGTTGGAGTTGCCGGTCGGTTGTTGCGCCTGCATTGGTGGAAATCCGGGATGCGGGGCAAATCCAAGATGTTCAAATCCGGGAGGTGGGAGGTAGGAAGGCATAGAGTTGTTGTTGTTGTTGTTAGAACCGTACATTTTTCTTCAAGTTAGTTGGGCGTGTAAATCTGATTGCTAAAAAATTCTGTTTTATTAAATGTGTCTAACTAGTATAAATAATGTAGAACCATCTGATTGTTTTTAACTTTTGCTCTGTTGAATGAAAGTTCATCTGTGAACATTTTGTTACTTAAATATGGGTGTTGAAACTTTGGAATGTTCCCGGATGCGAGAACTGTTAGGGCCGGACCATTAAAGAAAAGCATCATTTCACGTGAACGGCGACAATTATTATGTGAGAACAAAAAATGCCCCAAACATATACATATATTCCGCTTCTCTGCACCTTTTGATCAAGAATGATATCCGCCTTCATTTCCCTCCCCATTTCTCTGTTAAATCCCTTTTGGGGCCGGCCCCTATAACATGTGAAGTGCCATGGAAATGGTAAGACACGAACCTACTTTGTACATTCATACTAATCCCTTTNCAAAGTTGCAAATCCAAAGGCTGCCGGCGATGCTTGAGCTGGAGACAAGCCGTAGACAAAGTTCGCAGGTTGTTGAACAAGCTGCGGTTGCATCATCACCGGTGGTGGTGGTGGTGGCGGGTTGGAGTTGCCGGTCGGTTGTTGCGCCTGCATTGGTGGAAATCCGGGATGCGGGGCAAATCCAAGATGTTCAAATCCGGGAGGTGGGAGGTAGGAAGGCATAGAGTTGTTGTTGTTGTTGTTAGAACCGTACATTTTTCTTCAAGTTAGTTGGGCGTGTAAATCTGATTGCTAAAAAATTCTGTTTTATTAAATGTGTCTAACTAGTATAAATAATGTAGAACCATCTGATTATTTTTAACTTTTGCTCTGTTGAATGAAAGTTCATCTGTGAACATTTTGTTACTTAAATATGGGTGTTGAAACTTTGGAATGTTCCCGGATGCGAGAACTGTTAGGGCCGGACCATTAAAGAAAAGCATCATTTCACGTGAACGGCGACAATTATTATGTGAGAACAAAAAATGCCCCAAACATATACATATATTCCGCTTCTCTGCACCTTTTGATCAAGAATGATATCCGCCTTCATTTCCCTCCCCATTTCTCTGTTAAATCCCTTTTGGGGCCGGCCCCTATAACATGTGAAGTGCCATGGAAATGGTAAGACACGAACCTACTTTGTACATTCATACTAATCCCTTTTTCTCTATCATTCATTAAAACGTAGGGGCCCTCTGCCGTGATTTCCGTCCATTTACTGTTCATTCCTTTCCCGTTCCACCCCTTAGCCGCCGGAAACAATCGGATGGACCAGCCCTGGAGAATTTCCATCCCCCCGCGATCGGAAGAAGGAAGGAGTGTTGAACACCCTAGGGCTGTGGCTTAAGGGTAGAGAAACAGAAACCAGGAATCCGATGTTGCTTCGTTGAACACCCGTTCTCCCCCCCCACCATTCGCCTTCCGCCATTGTTTTTTATTGATCGATTTTCCCTCCCCTCCACCCAAGGGGGTATAGAAGCAGAAAAATCAGGCTAGGAATTTCCCAGCCTGATTTTTCTGCTTCTATACCCCTTTGGGTGGAGGGGAGGGAAAATCGATCAATAAAAAAAATGCCTATATGTTCTACTAGGGGCAAAGGAACGTCGAAAATTTAATGATTTTTGCTTTGAAATTGAAACTTTGGCCAAACTTCCAATCAGGCCCAAGATCCGCTAAAATTATTCAGATATGACGAAAAACTTTCCGGGTCCCTCTTACTTCCCAGAAATTTTACGGTTGTTGATTCGAGACAGGAAAAAGCCGGGATTCGATTTGCAGGATTGGGTACGCCCGTCAAATGTGTTGGGCTTCAATCGATGCTTAACAAAAAAAATAAATCAAAAAATGTTGCCAAGAACACCGATCGAAAGCAGAGGAGGGGATCCGGAATTGACGGGGGGACAATTTCCTGTTCCCCTCTCACCAATCCTCCACTTACTTAGCCTGATCTCTCCGATCTGATCTGATCGGACTCTTCCCCCTCATCCCCTCCCCCTTACCGCTTAATTGCGAGAGCCGCACGCGCGCCCGCTGCAGGGCCTGCACGCGCTGCAGTCTGCCGCGCAGCCATCCGTGCTGTTGCGGCGGCAATTGTTGCGAATGATCGCCTTCGGTCGCAGTTGCGGTGGCTTCTTCAGAAGCGATGACAATCATCGCATTTTTAGCCTCCGGATTTTTTTTTGAAAAAGTCGAATTCAACCACTAAAAACACCCTGGGAGGGATATGTNTACTTCCCAGAAATTTTACGGTTGTTGATTCGAGACAGGAAAAAGCCGGGATTCGATTTGCAGGATTGGGTACGCCCGTCAAATGTGTTGGGCTTCAATCGATGCTTAACAAAAAAAATAAATCAAAAAATGTTGCCAAGAACACCGATCGAAAGCAGAGGAGGGGATCCGGAATTGACGGGGGGACAATTTCCTGTTCCCCTCTCACCAATCCTCCACTTACTTAGCCTGATCTCTCCGATCTGATCTGATCGGACTCTTCCCCCTCATCCCCTCCCCCTTACCGCTTAATTGCGAGAGCCGCACGCGCGCCCGCTGCAGGGCCTGCACGCGCTGCAGTCTGCCGCGCAGCCATCCGTGCTGTTGCGGCGGCAATTGTTGCGAATGATCGCCTTCGGTCGCAGTTGCGGTGGCTTCTTCAGAAGCGATGACAATCATCGCATTTTTAGCCTCCGGATTTTTTTTTGAAAAAGTCGAATTCAACCACTAAAAACACCCTGGGAGGGATATGTAATGTGAATAAAAAAGGAAAAATAAGGATCAGAGGAGCGAAACCGACGGTTCAAATGTTTTTGGAATCCGGAATCAGGCTTTTTGAACATCGACTGGACCTTTTTCGGGGAAATTGGCCCAAAAATGCATTCATAAAGCACTTCGATAAGACATTTCGATGGTCCAAAATTAACTTTTAGGGCCTTTCAACGACCACCGACGACCTTCGGCACTTCCATTTGGCCCAAATGGCCACCAACCCATCATTTGGGGTGCTTAATCGCCCATTTGGCCAAATTTGGCCCATGGGACACTCGCGGTCCCTCGGCACTTCGCAGGGGGACTCTTCCCTTTTCCCCGTCCGTTGGCCAACAAATGCCCTCACTCGGCAGGCAAAAGTCACCACGCCCATCCTTCGGCCCAATTTGCAACTCTTTTCTTGGCCATGGATCCTCCTCCTCCTTCCTCCTCCGCGGGGCCAAATTCATTTGGGTCCGATTCTTGGGTGGCCAAATTTGGGCGGGCGGACGGAACCCGGCGGAGTGCCAAAACACCCAATGTAAATCTGTTTAGCTGGGATATTATGGCATTGGCATTGGGAGGGTGTTTATCGGGCATAAAAAATCGAAATTACCAAAAAAAAATAAATTGGCAAATAAATAAATATGTAACTTGGCCATCTAATCTGGTACTCGTTGAGGTGGATGACAAGTCGGAATGAATCTCGCCAATCGACCCGGCAAAGTGAGTCACGGTTTTCGAGACTTAAACCAAACAAAAACGTGGATTAACCATCCCTAAGGGATGATGGACATGGCGACAGCGGCAAGCAGCGACCACACAACAACGGCGACAACGGGCACCTGGCGAGCATTGCCATTGGCGGCGACTGTTGCCGTTGTCGCTGCTGTGGCCGTTGGTTGGTTGTTGTTCTGCGACAGTTGCCGTGCGGTGTACTGTTCCGTCTTCAGCGTTGCCGTTGTCGCCGGCGACTGTTGTTGGGGAACCTGGCGACCGTGGTGATTTTTGCGTCTGCGAGCGTGCTGAATGGAGGCGGCGGTACGACCCTCGGGACTGGCCAGACCCTCCTCGAGCAGAGACTTCCTCAAAGGGTCAAAATTCACCCCTAATGGGTCAAAGATCACTAACAAATCAAACAAGATCACCACTAGAGGACCATAGTGCACATTTAATGAATTTAAGATCACAATTATAGATCTAAAATCAACCTTTAGAGATCAAAATTCATAAAATTTTGATCAAATTAATAAAAATTTTGATTCAAAAAAAGGCATCCAAAGGATCAAAGATCACTTTTAATGGATCAAAACCCATCCATAACAGTGATCAAAAAAGCTATTTGGAGGTCTAAAGGATCAAAGATCGGATCAAAGACTGTCAAATTGAGCAAGCAACAAGTATGTAAGGGATCACCCAACTGACTGTGCCGTGGCCTCGCACCAACACAGCTCCGTGCCCTGCTGTCCCCGCTCGCATCCGCCGGCGCGTCCGCGTGCCGCTTCCATGCCGCGGTCCCTCAGCGCTCTGTTCAGCTCCTTCCGCGTGCCCACACATCGCTGCGCCAACGGAAGTCCGTCGCCGAAAAATGGGAAAAATAATCCCAGAAAATTGGCCCAACCCCTGGGAAAACCGACCATCCCGGATGGTCAGACACAGCCCGGACCCGGACGAATCCGAAGATGACTGGGTGCCGCACTTTTTGGCGTCACAATGCGGACAGTCACCGAATCCTGGGGGAGAGATGGGAACACTTAAAGATGGGCCAAATCGATTATCACCTTATTATATTTCAAAATTATTTTAAGCAAATTTATGCCAAAATTTATGTTCGGAAAAATTCAGGACCAACCGACTCCGAGGACTGCTTGTCTGCCCGCGGGACCCGCGATGAGTGCGGTGGCGCGGGATTTGCTGGTGTCCACCACCTTCGGCGGGAAAATTCGAAAAAATTTTTTGGAAATTTTTACCTCTCTCAAGGGCACGGAACTGTTGCGCTGGCGGATGCCATGGGAGGCGAAGGAAAGGGGCAAAAGGAGCAAAATGGGGAGGAAGAAGAGGGAGGAGGAGAAGGAGAAGGGGAAGGGGGACCCGGAGGAGCCGGAAGAGCACATTGGCCGAAACTTGGGGGATTTGAACAGATTTCCTTAATTGAGGCTATTTATGGATATAACGGGCATTTTAAGGTGATTTTTGGAGGAATNCCTTGTTTTTTTCAAAATGTATTTGAATTTTAATTCGATTTATTCTTGGGAATTCATAGAACCATGTTTTGTGTAATTTGTACGATTTTGATCTCTATTAGATCCAAAATGGCGGGCATCGCACCGATCAGAGATCCCCGAACCCGACGAACAAATTCAACAACGCCACAATAATGACCACCGTGGAGATCACCATCTTCACCATTGTGCCCTGCATACCGCGCGCACCGCTGCCGTGGCCGCCTTCGCTACCGCGCTCGCCCTTCCCATCCGTATCAACCTCCTAGGCCATAGAAAAAGAACGGAATCGGGGGGATTTACCACCGATTTTCGTCGTAAGAGACGTCCCACGGATTCCGGTGGGAGATTTTTCTGCGGTAAAAGAGGTGTGCCGACATTTTCGGCCCCGACATTTG
The DNA here is from genome assembly GCA_001026735.1 of Rotylenchulus reniformis. Classification (NCBI taxonomy): domain Eukaryota; kingdom Metazoa; phylum Nematoda; class Chromadorea; order Rhabditida; family Hoplolaimidae; genus Rotylenchulus; species Rotylenchulus reniformis. Next base: position 12,245 of record LDKF01001668.1, read on the forward strand.
CGGGCCATTCACTATAACTCGGTTCAGATAAAAGTTAGAAAAATGAATTTTAATGTGAGAAAATTAAAATTAGCTATAAAATGAACCTAATACCATCAAATTGGTCCATTGTGAAAAAAGTTGTGGCCAAAATACTGAGAATTTGGCCAAAAACATTGTTTTGGCCATAACATTCTTCCTAATTGTCAAATTCGAGCGAGTCTGGGCTCATTTTGTAGGCAATTTTTTACTCCTCTATTTTTTAAAATCAAAAGCATTTCATAAGGCTTGGTTTGAACCCAGTTATAGAGGGAGCCGTAAATGTCGGGGCCGCAAAGTCGTATAGCCATAAAAGAGAGTCCCACGAGTGATTTTCCACCGAAAAACTGGTGGTAAACCCCCCTGCTCCTTAACGGGGAGGACAGAGCTCTCATCGCAGAAAACGGGGGAAATACCACCAAAACCGGGAATCGGTGGAAGATCTCCCGATTTTGGTGGTTTTCTTTTGCTATGGATTTTCCCCTCGGCATCGGTGGTAATTCCCAGGTAAAACCCCGGGATATTTCCCCCGGTTTCCTTTACTACGGCCTCCTCCGTCGTCGCTGTCGTTGTTGTCGTTGTTGTTTGCTGCAAATGTTTAAGCAAATCTGCGACAGTGTTGCACAGGTCCCCTTCGCAGGTCTTGCAGAGCAAGTCTTCTTTTACTGGGCAAGGGTTCTTCGCCTCCGGCCGATCTTGCTTTATGATGTCGCAAGCATTTATTGGTCCCGCACAGGTCGTTATAGCCATACCACCGTAGCCGAATAGAACACCAGAGGCGTCTCCTGTAATTTATGTGCCAATTTTGGGGACGTCCGATTACAGATCCCCCATCAAGCATTTATATGTAAGTAGGGCATGTACCTATGTAAAAATATCGATATCAATCTTTTTTGCAGAGGCTCAAAATGTCCTGGAAATCAAATAAAAAGCATTTCTAGCTTAATTTATTAGAACCCAAAATCATCAATGTTTCGTCGATATTTTACCATATTTCTTTCGATATTTTACGATATTTTCCATCTTTCGATATTTTACTATTCCCAGTTATGTCGATATTTTCGTCGATATTTGCCAATTTGCAATAAAATCCAAAAAATTTAATTAAATTTTTTTTGAAAATTTTTCAAAATTTTTTTCTCAAAAATCAATTTTTTGAATTTTGTTCAAATTTTTCTTGAAACCTTTTTTCAAAGAATTTATTTGAATAAAATTTTTTCTTAGCCAATTCGAAAATTTTATGTATGTCGATATTTTCACTATTTTTTTGCTGGTATATTTTTTGCGCTTTTTGGCCGATATTTTATAAGTAAATTTTGCGATTTTATGTCGATATTTTTACATACCCTATTTATAAGTTATAACATGATTAGCAGATCCTAATTTAGACTTGAATGTTTCCAAAGTTGATGGAAAAGAAATAACGGAAAAAGAATTTTCACATTTTTTTAAAAAAAAGCTCATCAACGAAAAATATTCCACAAAAAATAACAATATATCTACTGTATTTAGCAAAAAAAAAAGAATACGATATGGACACAGAATCGCGATGCAGTATTTGTGTTTGCCATGGCACTCCAAGTTAGTTTGTTCAAGTTCACCGTCAACCCAGTTGACTAACTCTTTGTTTTCAACTCCCTTTGTTTGCCAGCATCTGATACCTATGAGAAATTCAAATTACGATTAAAATAGTTATCCGATAGAAATGGACTTTTTAATGATTTTTTGAAGCGAATTTCTTTTTGTAAAATAGTACAGAAAAGGTGAATAAATCGAGGAAAAAGAAACAAACAACAATCATTTAACATGTAAAATATAGTACAGAAAAGGTGCGCGTCATAAAATCATAGAGGCGAAAAAAGAATTTCATTTCTACGGATTTTTTGCGCTGTTTTTACAGATTTGGTCCCTGATAATGACGACTAGTTTTGGGAAATTTCGCTTCCGGAATGGAACCGGTATTGAAATTTCAGAACTCGGAGTTGGTAAGTCCCCCCGTAAGCCCCTGGAAATTTGAGGGGTTGAAGCCTGGAGTAGAAGGCAAAATTTTGGATCTTAGAAGCTTGGAGCTGACTTACTTATGAGCCAACCAGACACTGACACCCTTCAGAACTAGGAATCGATAAAACCCGGATCCGAAAATTTTGAGGAGCCGGAACCCCGAGTAGAAGCCAAAATTTGGAAATCTGGAACCCGGAGCCGCAAAATGTTAGTGAAAATTCTTACCATAGACGTTTGCCGGCACCACAAAGAACAACACAAACAAATGGAAAACAAACAAATTGTTTGCGCGATGGGCAGTCATCTTCGGAATTCAGCGACGCAATGAACTTTCAGTGTTCTGTTCAATTAAAAAATTTAACTACACGCCGCTCAGCTGCTTCAGAAAATCGAATAAAAATATCTTTAAAAATATATAATAATATATTATGAATTTAAACAATGCCTTAAAGAGTCTTGCATCAAAAAAATTTCCCATTAGATCAAGGTGTCCAATCGGCATAATCGTTTAAAATCGTTACCTTATGCCTTTGAATTTGCTGATTGACCCCGGTTTTAAATACCCGGTTCTATCATTTTTCGGACCCCGGGATTCGATTCGGTTTCTGTTGATAGGCTTTGGAACCTGGTTAAAAAATTCATCTTACCGAATTAAAATTTCCTTAGTGAATTCGAAATTTCTTCGTCAAAATTGCCAAAAAAAAATTTTAAGAAAAATTTATTTTTTTATGTTTTAGACCGACACTAACATCTAAAATAAAATCAACCCTTAAGAATAGCCTAGTTTTCCAAAAAAAAATTCCACCTCCCACTCTCATTCAAAGATTGCTAAGGCTAGAATTCCGATTTCTAAAATTTTCGCTCAATTGAACCCGTCGAATTTTATTACTACTAATAAATATATTGCATTTGCGAAAGACAAATTTGGTGTGAAATGAAATTTTAGATTGGTTTGGACTGTATCGATGGTAAACCTTTCATTTCAGTGTGACCATGGTGATTCACAGCCTCTGTGAATTTTTGCTCCGAAAAGAATTTTTCCCTTCGGTTTTGTTAGGAGTTCAAAGTTCTGGAGCTAGAAAATTTCACAATAATTATGGAAAAACTATTATATTTCACAATAATTATGGAAAAACTATTATAAAAGACAAAAAATTAAAACTATGCTCAATATTTTAATAAGATTGCCTCTAATATTTCTAAATTTTCAAAAGTTTAGGGAGGGGACAAATCAACAGAGCACAGTTCAATAGAAACCCAAAAACATTTTTTTAGACACTGCTAGACCAAAACTGAAGAATTTTAAGACCCCACTTTTGGGTTTTTCGGTATTTTGAATTCCCCTGAAAAATTTTGAAATTTTCAAAAAAAACGATTTTCAATAAAATTTCAATAATTTCAAAAATTTCCTTACTTTATGTATCTAATTTTTTTCTGATAAAATTTAATTAGAAAATCCTGCAAAAAATTCAGTAAAAAAGCAAGAATATTTTTCAAGAAAATTCAAAAAAACATGGAATAATATTCACGAAAATGGCCTAATCCCAAAAATAAATAAATAAATAAATAAATAAATAAATAAATAAATAAATAAATAAATAAATAAATAAATAAATAAATAAATAAATAAATAAATAAATAAATAAATAAATAAATAAATAAATAAATAAATAAATAAATAAATAAATAAATAAATAAATAAATAAATTAATTAATTAATTAATTAATTAATTAATTAATTAATTAATTAATTAATTAATTAATTAATTAATTAATTAATTAATTAATTAATTAATTAATTAATTAATTAATTAATAAATAAATAAATAAATAAATAAATAAATAAAATACAATTCGAAATTATACATTATGAAGTCTTATATTTGGACAAATGTAAAAAATGCAACTTTTGTTTTGAAATTTTCAATTATTCAATAAAAGAAAAAGGCAAAAACAAATATTCCCAAAATGTTATTTTCTCTGACCAAACATACCTAAGTATACATATAGTATCAAAAAATATATATAATTTAGTTTAATTTTTTATTTTTCTATTTTTTATATTTATAATAAATGTTTTTTCCTCTAAAGAATTCTCTGTTGTATGAATAGAGAAAATTGATGGGCCCATTTCCTTTTTTTTGTACAACTTTGAATCATCATCATCATCGACGAATTTGTCTTCCGCTTAATCATTTTTGAAACAAGAAAATTTCGTTTTTAAATGTTGCTCTTATTATGGCTTCAATCCTCATTAATACCTTATTTTACTAATGAAAAAATATACATTTAAATTTTAATTATTTTAAGAAACAATCTTTATTATGAAAACGTTAAAAATTGACCCTTCCGCCGATAATAACCTCCCCCCCTCCCCACAAATTATTTACGATTAGATGGATGGGGAATATTTTCTCAAAAAAAATTAATTGAAAAAATTATACAAAAATTATTCTGAAAAATTATATTTTATTATTTTAAAAACTTTAAAAAACCAATAAAAGTTTTTAGCTATAAAAATATTTTTTAAAGTTAAAAATTTCACTGGATTTTTGAAAATGGTAAGCTAAAAACTTAACAACTTTTTCAACAAAAAAGGCTAAAAACACAATTTTGTCAAAAGCAATTTGTTAAATTTAAATCCAAGCCATTTTAGAAAGGCCAAATGGCATTTTCTGCCGTTTTGCTCATTTCTTTGCTGCTGTTTTGCGGGTACCAGCAGGGATCTGCAGCAGATGAAGTCTTCGGCCGCGACAACGACTCATCGGTGGGTAATCATCCGTGCTAGGGCGTAAAAAAACCGCCAAATGGGGCAATTCTGTAATTTTTTTATAAGCCTATTGGGCCAAAGTACAAAAAACTATGGTGCAAAATTTTATGCACTATCTTCTGGAATTTTTAATTTTTTCAAAATTCGACCAAAAGGTCAGAAATTTTTCGAAATATCGAAAAAGTGTTTTTAATTCTGAAAACTTTTTGTTCAAATTTCGAACAAATAAAAATATCAGAAGATAGTGCATAATATTTTTCGGTCTAGCAAGTTTAGAAAATAGTTTTTGACACTTGTGACGGTTTTTAAACGTCACGGCCTAGCACCTCTTTTAATATATGAAAAAGATATAAAAGGAAATAATATGCAGTATTTTGATCTATCTCTTGTTCTTATTAGGTTTTCGAAAATCACAGAATTTTTGGAATTTTTCAAATTTTTTGGGGGAATGTCAAAAAAATTGTGAAAATATTCTGCACATGTTTGCCTTTTATATTTTTCAAAAAAGTTTATTTAATTCTACGGTGGTAAGTAAATCGTCCAAATCTTTTAACAAATCAAAAAAATGCAACCATAAGCAAAATACTAGGACAATGGAAAACATAGTCATAAAATAAAATATAGACTAAAAAGACGAAATAAAGACCAAATTATGGACTAAAATTGACTACATTTCATAAAAAATAACCTCAAAATAACCTCACAAATTAATTTAAAAAAGGCAAAAAATAATAATTATTTCTACAAGCTAAAACAATAATTTCAAAGAATAAACGGTCATTTCATTTCTCAAAGTTGAAAAAGCTGAAAATTAATAAAGATTGCAACAATTTTTTTATTAATTTTTTAATTTTCCAATTTAGTTTCCATGGATCATCGTTGTTGCGGTATGCGGTATCCTTCTTATGGCCGTTGCTGCTGGTGTTTGGCTCCATATGAAGAAATGGAGAGCCATTTTGCAGATTAATTGATGAAATTATTTACCATCAATGCATTTTTTTTATTATTTTTTATATAAGTTTTTGCATAAAATTTTAACAACAAATAACATATTAAATAGTTCTAAAGCATTACAGTTTAATCAAAAAAAGATCTTTAGAAATCTTTTTAAATTTTTTAAGGAATAAATTGGATATAATTTTTCAGACCTATTTCTTTCACAAGTCAGACATTTTATAGAATATAACCATTTGATCAAATTAATATAAAGAAATTTTTCCGAGAATGCAAACAAAATTGAAATTTATTATTAGTTTACCCAAAATTCCATTAGATTTTTTATTTATTTTTTGATTGGGATATTTCAACTATTAATGAAGATTGATACTTTTTAAGACATTCCGATATGCTATCTTTTTAATCTATGTATCAATGAGCTCATATTTCAGATGGGTGGATAAACGGCATGCAACTTTTGCAGATAATTCGTCATTTGCCATTTATAACTCGGTTCAAACGAAAGCTGCTTTGTGAAAAAAGTTATGGTCAAAATAAAATATTTTTGGCAAAATTCACAATATTTAGGCCATAACTTTTATTTTCACAGTGGTCCAATTCAAGCGGGAATAAGCTCATTTTATAGCTAATTTTTGCTCTATTTTTGATACCGAACTCATTTCTGTAGCTTTGACAAATGTCTGACTCTGAAGTTAAAGTTTGGGTTGGAAAAAACTTTGGGAAAATTGATATACAGCATCTGGGCTATTTTGGAGGCCAGGGCATATGCTACTCCTCACAAAAATTCGGAGTCGCTTATGCTGTTCCTTCATAGAGAATTGGGCAAAATTCCGCTCCAAGAGCTGCGTGCTTTGACCAGCAGGGGTGTGCACGGGCCGGGCCGGACCTAGGTGTCTCCGGGCTAGGGCCGGGCCGGGCCTGATTTCGTCCGGGCCGGGCCGGCCCGGA
>LDKF01001668.1:24111-37756 GCA_001026735.1 Rotylenchulus reniformis
TTCAATTTTCCAAAATCGATTAAAAATCCAACAAATGCCTTTGTCACCAGATAAGGGCCAGAAAATGCCTTATTATTATTAGCCTAAATTCTAACAAGCTTATTTACATATTTAAATAATGGAATAAATACCTGATCTTTGAAATCTGGGTCTTCTTGTGAACTTTTGTTGCCTCTGAACATCCGTATAAGCTCATGCTCAGCAAATGTAATGTGTTTCATCTTCACGAATTGGCTCAAAATCACATTTCGAGTGGTTGGGTTTACAGCATGAAAAAGATGGATTAAGCTAAGAAAACCCTTTGAAAACCAACCATAAAACTCGTAAATCCATTCTGAAGCCGAAGGTCAACCTTATAGTTTGGTTTATTGACCGGTTTGGTGAACAGCATTTTCTGTGCTATTTTGTGCAAAATGTCCACATATAATTGTGGTGGTGATGACATCGTTGATGAAGTAATTGACATTTCTAGGAATTCTGTATATTCTTATAGAAAATAAAATGAATTGAGCAAAATCCCCATAAAAATAGTTGCTACTTTTTGAAATTATTTAAAATAGTTGTAGGAATAAAAGATGCAGAGCGACCATCGGTGAATTAATAAAAAATTAATTGATAGTTTCAACAAAAATCGAATATTTTTAGGGAAATTCGGAAAAAGACCATTCGAATCAGCATAAAATTCTGAACTAAATTTTTATAATTTTTATCTAACAGGCTTAACAAAAAGTTTTAAGGACAGGTAGTTTTATTTTGGCACTTCTAGCCGAAACGCCCATTTTAGTATTTTTAGCCGAAACGACCTAGCAATTTTAAATCAGGGAGTGATCATCTCAGATGTACTTATTTATAAAATGTTCTGATCTTATCTAACCAACAAATATATTATGTTTTTTGATGGTAAAATAACTAGCCCTATTGAATTTTTCTAAATATTTTTTAAAAGTCGGGAAATTTTTGAAAAACTGTGAAATTGTTTTTTCTGGCAAACAAAATGGTACTTGTTGAGTTTGTATGCTCCCTAAGCCCCCTCCATCTTCAGACTACGATTTATACAAAAATCATTTTCAAGTAAATGACTTTCCCGGGTATTTTTGGACGCTGAATCCGAATCTGACGTCCATTTTGATGTATTGCGCTATTTGACATCACTTTTTTGACGTTAACGTCAAAAAAATTTTTTTTTAATTTTTTCATGGGGTTTTTTTGATGCAGATTTAGATTCTTACGTCCATTTTGATAATCCATGTCATCTGACATGAGTGTTTTTGTTTTTTAAAATGTGTTGAAATTTCAAAAAAATTTTGACGTTAACGTCAAAAAAGTGACGTCAAATGACGCAATACTTCAAGATAGACGTCAGAATCGGATTCAGCATCAAAAAAACCCTAAGGAAGTAATTTTAAGATGATTTACGGGAAAATTTAAACAAAAGTTTTGTATTAGGGGGGGGGGCATTAGGGAGCATACAAACTCAACAAGTACCAACAAAACCCTTATTGAAAAATTGAAATTGGTCAGAAAAATTTTTTATGAAAATATAGAATGAGTGAGATATTATAGATAATGTGGATTTGAGCAAATCGCCCATTATTTATATACATTCATTGACAAAAGGGGCATGCTTGACGGGTGACGATTTTTTAATTTTGATATATGTAAAAACTGGGATTCTGTCTCTAGGATAAGTGGTTGGTGAAAAACAGAAAGGCATGGAAAAAAGCGATGTTAGGACGTTAAAAAAGGTTTTTTTAATTTTAGAAAAATATAAGGAAATTTAATGAAAAATCAAAACTTTTTTAGGTCTAATTTTTTAGTATTTAATGTAAACAGTTGTGTGTTTTAAAATTTCCAAAATTTGCAATGAAAAATTGATTAGCTTTATATTTATATTGTTCGGCTTATGTATTTTATGTAAAATATTTATTTCTTATTAAAGGGGTATTTATTACTAGGATGGAAGAGATTTTAATTCTTAATATTGGAGCACAATGAATGGAAGTATGATTTCTTCTTAAGAAAATGAGCTCTTATATGCAATCAAATAATTTGCCTGAAGCTGTGGGCAGGAGTCTCATAAATGTTTGAAAATTTGATCGGAAAACTGATGATGTCCTTTCAATGATGCTGGACAAAAAACGCATTTTGTAGTGTATGTATGATGGGTTGATGGGCTGATGGATGACAGTCAGAGGGATTAGCATTAAAATTCATATTTTGATAAGCGAAAGGTCAGCACCAGAATGCGAATTTTTGTGCTGATCTCTGACCTGTCACCCATCATATAGATGCTTAAAAATTCAAAATTTAATTTGAAAATTAATAGGTACATATTAAATTTATTAGGGTATGTAATATGTTAGGGCTTAAAAAATATCTGTATAAAATTGCTAAATCTATTCTTGGTTGAAATTAGGGTCAGGCACGGGGGATTGGGGACAGGAATTTCATGGGGATGGTCCGTCGGAGACGAGAATGGAAAAAAAAAATTTTTGTAATAAAAAGTAATGGGGCGAATGAAAAATATTAAAAAATTGTTAATGATATTCACCTTTGATTCTGTAAATATTTTACATTCGCAAAGGTAAACGAATTGTAAAATTCAACCAACCGATAAATTTTAAGTCGACCTTTGGGGTCGACAGTTCCAAAATTTGTCACATAATAGTGCAACAGAGGGTAAAGTACCTTTAGTTGACCTGTAAAAGGTGAAGATTGTGTGAATACTCTGTGAAAAACATTTTGTTATATATCATATATTAGCATTTATTTACTTTTTTTACAGATACGACGACGATCAAGTAACCATTGCGGCCTAACAGAAACAGGTGCGCAAGCTGGAGTCCAAATATGAAGAGACGCTGAAAGACATGGATAGCGAGAAGGAGCAGAAGGGCAACCTGCAGAGCAAAGTGCGCCAGATGGAACAGGACTTATCAAGTGGGGGGTTTTGCTAGGTTTTATTCACTATTTTAATGAATTAAAAATAATTTTTTATAATATTGAGAATTAAAAAATGATTATTTACACATGAGTCGAACCGAGTCCGAATAAAGAGATAAGAAATTGGTCTAAAATCTCGAAAATTTCTCTCGGTGGCCCTTTCTGGTCCACCGGAACCCCCAAAATTTAGAGTAAATTGTAAAAAATTTTAGAGAAAAACGAAAAATACCCCCCAATAACCGTCTTTTCATCAAAAATACACTCCTAAAAATGAACTTACCTATCAAAATTTCCATCAGCATGTGTACCCCTCCAAGATATTTCTCATTTTTAGAGGATGAACATTGGTATCCCTGCCAAGTCGAAATACTAGATCCGCCTGTTTAAATTTTTCGTGGGGATTATTTTGATTAAGGCCTTTGAAATTTTACATGGTAATCAATCATATGTCCGATTGCCATATTGGTATGACAGAAGGAGCCAGAGCAGAACTTCGGATCCGGTGCGATTTTTTGAAATCATCACATCTTGTTGTAGGACATCATCCATCAGTCTCCTCCCCTAATCTGCTCATGATTATTCATTTGACTCCATCAAAATCAATCCATACTCCCTATATGTACATATGTAATCCGCCCCAAAATCTTCCTATTTAAGAAACCCAATCTCCATAACCCATCATTCATTTCAACCATTTTGCAATTTACAATAAAAATATGACCATCCTCCTCCCTCTATTAATAGGAACGCTAACACATCAACATAATAATTATTATTTATTCTTATTGGCGCATATTTTTATTGATATTAGTCATTATTCATTTTGATGAAATTTTTTATTCATATTTGTAGATATAACAATATTCATATTTGTAGATATAACAATAACTATTACTACAACATTAAAATTTATATCAAATATGCATTTTGCTGAAGCTAATAAAATTGAAAGGGATTTACAAAAATTCGGAGAAGCACTTCAATGCATTTTAGCCACAGAGCTCAGAGGTTGGGATTCCAAACTTTGGCCAAGGCCGTTCGGTAAGCACGAAACACAGTCGTGATGAGGATATTTTTCATATTCCACAGGGAGTTCGAAGGCATCGATGTAAATTCCAAGTGCTTTGAACTCGACTACAGAACCTTTGCGGAACTTTTACAATCACCGAAAATGGCTAAATTTGTTGTGATCATCAAACAGCAGAGATCAGGCAACGATGGGCGAGAATACTCGGGATATTATGGAAGCGCAGATGGAATTCGAGATGCATAATCAGAATTAAATGGTGAAAGAGTGTTTTATTTTTTTAAAATTATATTTGTTTTATTTTTTCCTTTTTGTTTACTTTTTAGTATTTTTTATTTGTATTTTTTGTACATATATACATAAATGTTTTTTGTTCCGCCCTTTGGAGTGAGAACTGTTTCCGGAGAAGTGGTTGAACATCGTTCATGAATAAAAAATTGCAAATTTACAAAAAAAACCAAGGACATAAACTCCGCTTTTAATTTTTTATTAAATTATTTCTGCCAAAATGTACAGAAAACATTTTGTGATCGAACCATATTCATATATCACAAACGAACTACATTTTATTATTTTAAAAAATTATTTGAGCACTGGAATATATCTATAGAGTTATCTTCAAAACATTTTTATAATCCAATAAGTTCTAAAAATCTATTAAAATTGAGAAATACCAAATTTATGATCTAAATCACCCAATATATTTTTTGTTAATGTTATTTTTCATCTTTTAAAAATAAATATAATACATAAAATTTCTCTCTTTTTTGATTTAAGGATAGATTATTATTTTATTCAAATAATTCAAATTTTTTAGAAATTTTACATCTATAAAAATTCTCCCCTTATTTTAGCATTCCATCCTGTCAAAAACTAAATTGTGTGTGGGGTACCAGTCTAATACCATGGAAGCAGGATCCAAAAATCTAAATTTATTAGCATACCGTATTTTTCCAATAAAAGCCCCGGGACTTCTATTTTTCAACACCCCACCGAAGGGGGATTTATATTGGAGAGGGGGCTTTAAGAGTTCCATCTAAACTAAAATTATTCGGCCATTTTAAAATTTTCCTAATCATTCCTAGACGAGCACCATTCGTTATTAATTATTATTATTATAAGAAATTATAAATTTATCGGATAAGAATTGAAAAGTTGAATTTAACTTTTTTTTTAATTGGTAATTAAAATAATATTAATTAGTATTTAGATAATAAGAATGATAAAAATTGATAAAGATCGATGCATTTATTGAACGCCAAAAATGGAATAAAAAATCTGATAATTGGCGCATAAAATATATAAGGTTTTAACAACAATGTTGTGATATGATTTTTAACAAAAAATTCTGAACAATAAATCCGGGATATATGATCAAGGTAATTTTGATATTAATGGCAATAAAGAAAACCCATAAAAATAAAATAATTAGGTCGTTTTGAGCTTTTCCCTACAACTAGCAATGTGCCGTAGGTCATTGCTCGCCATCTGCTGCAGGCGAAAGCGAAAAGGAGTCAAAAAGGTAAGAGAACGCGAGATGACGAGTGGACTACCGTAACAAAAGCATTTGAAGAAGTTGTGTATCGCCACGAATGTTTTTATTGTGTGTTTGCCTTGAAAAGACCCTCCATACAATGCCGCGGCATTCATTCCTTTACCACAATTGTTCAATGATTACCTATCTTCTTTTCCTCCTCCCACCCAACTATTGATTGATGAATCAAATTCAGCACCCCTCCCTCAAGCCATCCCCTCCAACGCATAGGCATGAATAAAAGTATGATAATCAGTAATAAATTTTACCTAAGTACTAAAGTGTGTAAAATCAGTTCAGCAATTTTAACAATGAATTTTTCCTTATCAAAAATAAAATTAAAGAATTCACTTTAATTTAAAATAACAATACCTCTATCAAATGGTCGAAATAACAATACCTCTATCAAATGGTCGAAAAGAATTTATTTTTATGTGTATTTGTTTTGGAGATGTCCTCTGAATGATGATTGACGAATATCGATCTATCATCCGTCCGACAAAAAAACATGTCAATCATCATTCATCAACCACCCAAAAAGTTTTATTTTTATTCAAAAGTAATTTGATTTATTATCATATTTGGGTATTTTTAGCTAAAATAAATATCAGAATAATATTCATATTCCCCAATGAACTCCCATATTTCCGATTCAACTTGGCGTAGTTTGGTGGAGGTTGCAATGGGGATGGCGTTTCATCAAGAACAGGTAATAAGGCGGTAATTTCTTATTTTTTATGAAAGAACTTTTTCGTAAAGTCCTGGCAAAAAACCTTTTAATATTAAAAGATTATCATTGTTCTGGAACGATAAAAAAGCGTAAATAATATTTAATGAACGGACATCACTTTTTAATATCAGAATTGTGACTTATCTACAGAAAAAATTTCCTAACTGGGGCTCATTTGCATTTTTATTGCCATTTATAGTCATATGGGATATAGGGACAGGTTCTACCAATTTTTTACGAAGCTAGTAGCCTAGTGGGGTCGGAGGGGAAGTCAAATTTACGAAGATTTTCTGCCGATTAAATTTTTTTCAAAAAAACACTATCATTTTTAATAAAATTTTGTTAAAAATAATTTAGTCGGACGATGAGGATGATGGGTTGAAAGTGTTCGCCAAGGACATCATGAGTAAGACGGTGGTATTGCATGGACTGAAGCGCCAGAACACTGTGACCATGGTGAAGGACATGATTCGCGAACCTCAAGGCATCCAGCCGGAACAACAGCGATTGGTATTTTTTATTGAAAACTCAGATGGCATAAATTATTTCAACCGACTAAATACCATCANCCCCCCCCCCCCCCGCTAGAAAAATGATAACTTTTTTTCAGGTACTCATTTAAAGGGTTCGCGGAGAAAAATTGAAAATTTTTCCCCACCCCCAACCGGCCCGCCGCTTTTTGGATCATTTCGTCCTTAACTTTTTGGATCATTTCATCCTTAACTTTTCAGATTCTTCACCATCTTCTCCTCAGAATCAGAAGAACTATTTTCTGGTTTTGCCTGCCGAACTGCTTGAAAAATTTTTTGCCGAAATCGATGACCAAGACACCATTCAGAAATTGGCCTTCTTCTCCAAGCGCATGCATTCCATCGTCAAACCCTACTTTATGGCCAAACGCAGACAGGTAAGCGAAGAAATTCTAAAAAATCGCATCAGAAGAAATCGACTATTCAAATATTATTTAGGTTGAAAAATTTTAATTATTTTTGTAAAAATTTATTTTTTCAGCTTTATAAAATCTTTTTGATATAAAATCGGTGTAAAAATCCTGTAGAAATCAAATTTATTTCCGGCGCTATGATTTTATGACGCGTAAACATTTCATGTTTAAATTATTTTTGTTTGTCTCTTTTTCCTCGATTTATCCACATTTTTATATGCTATTTTGCAAGAAGGAATTCGCTTCAAAAGTTCATAGAAAAATCCATTTCTATCGAGAGACTATTTTAATTTTAAATATGTTCCGAAATACGGAATTCCTAGATCAACTCCTACAAAATTCAATTTTTCTTCTCCATTGGGGCCTTAAAAATCAGTATTTTTTTTGAAAATTCAAGAAAATATGGAATATTTTTTTAAGTGGACCACCTTTTTAAGAAATTACCCCATCAATAGACAATTGATTTAAAAATTTAACCAAACGTAAATTGTTTTTGACTATTAACTTCATGTGTGTAAGTATAAAAAAGTGGGGGAGGGGAGTCAACCGAGCTGCGTGCGATGGTGGGTGGGTAAGGGGTCGGACCCAAAAATGCGAAACTAAAAAAAATTTTTTTCGGACCCATAAATTGCGAAGGTCCCCCTTTACCGGCCCCTCTTGCGAGCGATGGTACGGGGGATCCCCCCCCCCTATTTTTTATGATTAAGATTCTCGACGAATTGTGCAGCTTCCGAGTGACGGGAGAGTGCTGGTTATTGCGCAATCGCCGGTGGGGACTGGCCAGTTTTGGCCAGACGGCTCTGACAAATCTGGAGTACTGCAAGGAATTGATCCGCAGCGAGTGCAAGTTCCTTGAGAGAATATTGCTCATCACTTGCAGTGCGTCCAACCTGCACATCGAACAACTAGCAATTGAGCGTGCAAACTCGAGCTCTGCGCATGCATTTCCAGGGCTAAACAGGTCATGCTTCATGCTCGAAATGCTTGGGCGCATTGGAGAAAAGCGTGAAGGTGGGTTTATATTACCATTTTTCTAACAACACAGAAAAAATAGTATTTGATAGTAAAACTTTTGAGGGAAAGTGGTTGATCTAAAAGCTTATTACGGATTCACTTTTCATAAATTTTCAATGTTCATTTTTAAGTTCGTTTTTCCATGTCATTTCTCAATAAAACGCTAATAGCATTTAGACTATCTATATTCATTTTGACAAAAAGGTAAAAAATCTATCGATAGTTCAGGGTGTAACGAAATTTCATTTTTCAAAATCGAAAATCGAGGTTTTTTCGATTTCGAAAATGAATAAGGGCTCGGAATTTTGAATTTCGATTTCTAATTGTTTAGTTATATTTCATACACTCGAAAAAAGGATTAGATAGCGGAGCCGCGCGCGAGGGTAGGTGGGGAAGAAGTCGGACCAGAATAAAAATTGCCTAAATTGCGAAGGTTGCCCCTTTATCGGCCCCTCTTGTGAACGATGGTAGAGGGTCGATGGTCGACCCCACTACTTTCCATGCTCTGTCTGTCTGTGTTATTAGTCGATTACAAGAATGTTTCAGATCCAGCTTATTAACACCGAGCAGCGAGCTTATCAGCTGTTGCAGTTGGCCTTGCACCATTGCTACCTATTTTCGCGATTTTACGACGATACCATTGTGACCGCCATCAGCAACATGAAATACCATCGGCTGAGCATGAATAGCGTCGAGGCTCTTAAGAACGGATTTGCATTCCGAATTTTCAAGGTGGGTAATTGAAGTGTTGTTGGTAATTTTCGGAATGGACTTTTACAAATTAGGGTATTTTTTAACTTTAACCCTCCCTGGCCAAAAAAATTATTTTTTCCCGACCAATTTAACCATTCAATAAGTGACCCGAGGGTTTTCATATATGCTGGTGAGCTCGAATCTAGCATCAGTTTGTCATATCTCATGCACGAAATCTAAGATTTTTCTCACCAATGATTTTTCATTAACTAACCAATTTTGCAGATAAAATTTTTATTGAAACAGAAAAATTCATTGGGACAGATTAATTTTTCGGCAAGGGGGGGGGGATAAACTTAACAAGTACCCAAATTTGTTAAATACCATATATTTTAATTATGGTAATTATATCCTAGAGGCCAATCTTTTTTTAAGCGCTATGTTTTTATACCTCCAAAAAGATTAACATTGGAAACATTGTGTTATTAAAAACATACGACAATGAGACCTCCTTTAAACAAATTCTTTATTTCTTTTTCCCATACACAAGATTTTTCCGAATTTTTATTTTTCAGGAATTTCTGCACGAAAAATTGGCAATTTAGACAACAAAGCAAAATGACGACAATTTTGGCACATAGCCAAAAATATTCGAATTTTGAAAAAAACTGAATTCGCCATTGTGTTTTAACATCATCGATAACTCCCCAGTGAAGAGCAGAATCTAAAAAATTGAAACTTTCAATGGAAATTTTTTTCGGGACCTTTAAATGCATACTCCATGATTACCGTGTTTTTCGTAATGTATGCTTAATTAAACAATAACATTGGTGTTTAAAAAAATGCAGGAGAATCGCATCGAGAAAAAATATTAAATCAAGACCCGATTCTTAGGGGTGCATTTTAAAATGCGGGTAAATTGCGGGTACCCGGCGGGTATAAGGTGATACCCGTTACCCGCCCGTACCCGTCCATTTTTCTAAAATCATACCCGTTACCCGCCCGTTACCCGCGGGTACCCTGGTACCCGGGTATTCTTGCAAAACCCTGGGTTTTCAAGATTGACCGTCTTTCAAGTAGCGCCAATAGGTCTATTAAAATTTTATTTAAAATATTATAGATTAATTAGGCGGATAAAAATGTAAATTTATCAATTTCTTACAGGAAAAAGCTCATTTCAAAAAAAATCGGCGGTCGGCTCTTATGGTTTACCCCCACCCCCCAAAAAAATTCAAAATACAATAAAGTGACTTAGTAAACAAAAAATCAAAAACCTTAAACAGCANTTCCAATTCTAAATTTTCAAAAACTTTTCATTTATATATGTCTCAGTTGGAGATCGGACCCGGATCCGGGCCCGGACTTTTCCGGGGTCCGGAAAAGGGGGGAGGATTCTTAGGGAGGGTGGAAAATCGGGAGGAAAATCGAAAAAAATTGACCAATTTTCTCAACAAACTGTGCCAAATTCTCAAAATTTTCTCCGGCGGCCCCTATCGGGACCGCCGCCACCCTCACCTTATATATAAAGTTTCCTTCTAAAAAATATCCTCAAAAAGGTCAATTTTCTTATGAAAGTGGCCAAAAATTCCCAAAATTTTCTCCGACGGCCCCTATCGGGACCACCGCCACCCTCCTAAGAAAAGGTGAACTGTCCCTGTCGGAAATGCTTCTAAAATCCGTATCTGGGAAAATTTTAATCTAAATTTTCACCGACTTCTTAAATTTTTAAAAATTTCTTTAAAATTTTCCCAATTAAAAATTCATTTCTTAATTTTTGTAATTGAAATTTTTCTAAAAATAAAAATTTAAAATTTCTATTTTTAATTTTTGATAATTGAAATTTTTCTGATAAAAATTTAAAATTTCTATTTTTAAAATTGAGCTTAATGATTTAGTTAAATTATGGATAATTTCGAAATATTTCAGCAAAATTTTGAAGGCAAAAATTCTATTGGAACAGATTAGGAACAGATTTTGACTGTTCTGCT
Organism: Rotylenchulus reniformis; assembly: GCA_001026735.1. Classification (NCBI taxonomy): domain Eukaryota; kingdom Metazoa; phylum Nematoda; class Chromadorea; order Rhabditida; family Hoplolaimidae; genus Rotylenchulus; species Rotylenchulus reniformis. Next base: position 34,984 of record LDKF01001668.1, read on the forward strand.
TAATCTGTTCCTGTTCTGTTCCTGTTCTGTTCCAAATTTTGAGAACAGAACAGGAACAGAACAGACAGAAAAATTTTGGAACAGGAACAGAACAGATTTTCTGTTCCGACTTTCAAGAACAGAACAGGAACAGAACAGATTGAAAAATCCTGGAACAGAAAAACGCTGCTCCCCACCCACTTCGCCGAAGCCCTCGAACCCGATCCCCCCCTGGACAGCTATGAATGGAATATGCAAATTTTGAGTGGCAATTCCTTTGAGCACCAAAGGATTTGCGCAAAAATGCAACCCTTTTTAAAATTTTGAAAAATTACAATTTATTTTTCAAATTAATAACTGATTAAAAACAAACTGGTCAGTTCGGACCAAAAAAACTACTATATTATTTTATTAAATAATTTGTTTGAATTCGAAGTAAATATAAGAAAAAGATACATTGAGATAATATATAAATCATAAGATACATATGGTACGGGTGCAAAATTTGCCCTAATAATCTTCACACCTTTTGTTAGGAATTAGAAAACCGTAAAGAAATTAGGGGTTCGAAAAACAAAGCTCCTTGAATCCATTGATCTTACCCCATATATAACACTCCTCACTCCAGGCACATGAATCTTATGGGCATTTGTTCGTTATTGTTTTATTTTCTTCGATGATCTTTGCTCACCTGATTTAGTTAATGTTTGTATAACGTCACTTTATAACAGATAAATCAAATCAAAACAAGCTCTTTTAAAGGCCATTTTTGCTCGTTTTCGCACCAAAACCATTTCTCTAATTTATTTTTTTTGAACTGCTTTAAAATAGAGCCCGGATTTATATACCTATATTACAACATGTAGAAAACATAGGATAAAAATATGCTTTTTTTGGCGGACTGGCTCTTTTCAGTCCGCATGTTTCAGTCCCCGTTTTCGGTTTTTTTGTCGCGGTTGCTTGTGTTTTCCAAAATTTCATAGGCCTAGATTTAAAAAAAACACACTTCTTAAAAATGGGGATTGAAACATGGGGACTGAAATCAGCCCCACCGCTTTTTGGCTTAAATTTTTAATTAATTTGGTTGGGTATTTGGTCTTGGGATCGTGGTATGATTTGGCGCTCAAAACCCGTTTGAATATTGACAATTCCTCCTCTTTTATATCCTAAAATTTTATTCCGCTTTGGTTCTAATTCTAATTCCAATTTAGTTATTCTGGAAATAAACTGCTGATTTATTATTGGTGTTCGACTTATTTTCAATTCAATTCATTTTAACTGAATTCTTACAGTGCTTAATTACTTGTCAGGTTTATTATGCTTTTGGGTGTGCTTTTTTGCCCTCCCTTNTTTCCAAAATTTCATAGGCCTAGATTTAAAAAAAACACACTTCTTAAAAATGGGGATTGAAACATGGGGACTGAAATCAGCCCCACCGCTTTTTGGCTTAAATTTTTAATTAATTTGGTTGGGTATTTGGTCTTGGGATCGTGGTATGATTTGGCGCTCAAAACCCGTTTGAATATTGACAATTCCTCCTCTTTTATATCCTAAAATTTTATTCCGCTTTGGTTCTAATTCTAATTCCAATTTAGTTATTCTGGAAATAAACTGCTGATTTATTATTGGTGTTCGACTTATTTTCAATTCAATTCATTTTAACTGAATTCTTACAGTGCTTAATTACTTGTCAGGTTTATTATGCTTTTGGGTGTGCTTTTTTGCCCTCCCTTAACTCAAAAAGCCAACCGGCAATTTTTGCTGCCAATTCCCAATCTAATATAAGTTTTGACATTTTTCAAGTAAAAATTTTAGATTTTATCAATTGCTTGATCTTCAATCAAAATTTTCGATTATTCCAAAATCTTCAAAAAAATTGCTATGATATTTTTTCTTCGAAAAAATATCATAGCAATTCTGAATAGATACCTCAACATTGAGTACAAGCATGGGGCATTCATCTTCCTCGAAAGAATGACCGCAGCACAGGCGGAGGTCCCCTCCGATGCTCAAGTAAGGAGCGACTTTTATTAAGAAAAATCGTATATTTGTGCAATTTACTCCCTGGTAATTTTTTCGAATTTTTTTCCTTAACCAATTAGCAATCTGATAAGAGAAAAGAAATCAAAAAAGTCATTCAAAAAAATTCTACAAATATAATCCTCCTATAAGATAAGTTTTGATACTAAAAAATAATTAGCTTTACTTGGCGATTGAAAAATATTTTTGTCGAGTGTGGGATTTCTCATACAAAATTTTGTTTAGGCTCAAGCAAAGTCCCTTCTGTCCGTCCCACGTCCAACGAGGAAAATCAAATTCGAACATTGGAGACTGGCGTCGTTGCAGCCTTATGAAGGGTTAGTGACCCACCGGAAGGACCCCAAGCTGAAGCTGACCATCATGCTGGGCACTCCGGGGTTCACATTCGAGTCCGCCCGACACAAAAAGCAACCTTTCACGAATATTATTTGTTGAGAACCACTTCATGATTTTTTAGTATGCGTAAAATATTACATATTTTTAGGCTCAAATTAAAGGTCCGAAACCAATTTTACAGAACTTCACATTAAAACGGTAAATGCCGAAAAAAACTTTAGTAGCTATTTTAACTTTTATAAGGCCAGACAAACTCTAAAATTTGGCACACAAATGTGCACTGAAAGTCCAAGTACCAGTGTTGTTAAAATCAGAAATTTTCGCTCCGACTCCGACTCCGGGCTCCGGCTCCAAAAAAAATTTGCTCCGACTCCGACTCCGGGCTCCGGCTCTGAGAAATTTTTGCTCCGACTCCGAC
>LDKF01001669.1:731-33203 GCA_001026735.1 Rotylenchulus reniformis
ATTCTAAATCAAACATAAAATGATATTTAATTTGATGAAAAATTAACTTCAAATTATTAAGATATAAATTCTTGCAACAAAAAATAAAAGCAAATAAACTTTAGCTTGAATTTATAACATCATTTAATTAAAGTTAACTTAATTAATGAGTAATAGATAATATTTAAAATGATAAAAAATCACAAAAGAAAACCACCCCCTTTTATAAAATTAAGAAGCATAATTAGTATATTTTTTATTTATGTTTAAATGACTGGATTTATTTCACAATTAATTTAAAATTTTTAGATTCACGATAAATATAGATTATGTTTTATGAGCTATTATTTTAATTATTCAAACTCTTTAGATTGATCAATATATGAATTGCTTGAAGAATTTTTATGGTTTTATTTTCTAAAGATATTGCCTTACTTCGACTTTTATATGATTTTTTGGATTTCAGTATAAAAATATATTTTGAGTTAATTTTATTGATTAGCTATAAAGTAGAAATTCCAAGAAGGTTTATAGTTATTTCATTGCTAGATTTTTTATATAAAATTGTATTTATTTTTCCATATATAACTTCTAGATAATTTAATTAACTTAATCTTATAAATTTTTAGTTCATAATATTAAATTAAAATTATCTTGTTTATTTAAAATTAATTTAACAAATGCAGCAGAAAACTTCGTTGCTTTCCTTTCCTCCAATGAGATTTAATTAACTATAATAATTTTTTTAAATAATATTTATTTATAAGATTTTTTAATTCACTTATCTCTAATTACCTAAAATTATAATTTCAATTATATGCATATAAATTAATTTGTCTTGTTAATTTTTTAATTTCACTATATTTATTATATTTTTATTCAATATATTTTATTACAGTAGTTTAATTCACATATGTGGTTTAATTCGCATATTAATATATTATTATTATTTTATTTAAAATCTTTCTATATAAAGTTGATAATAATACATGTTACACTCGTTGCCAAAGGAATGTATCAGCTTTTTTCAAACTATATTTTGAAACGAAACTTTTTGTTTGCTCTTTTCATACCCTTTATTTCTTTTTCAAACGTTATTTTCTTTTTCGCTTCAGAATTTATTTTTTTAAAATGGAACATTTTTTGGCAACGAGTATACGTTACAGTATCCGAGATTAAATTAAGCTGGAGAGTTAAGTTAGATTTTTTTAACTAATTTTATCTTTTGAGTTATAATTATAAATGTATGTTGTGCAAATGTGGTATCATGAATTTAAAAAAAAGCATATAGCGGTGGTGCGCAGTAAATCGATCATTTTGTTTTTAATAACAATAGTACAATAAAATCAGCTAAAATCAAATAATCAAAAATCATTTTTCTTTTTTGATTTAAATATCTTTAATTACCTAAAAGATAAATTTTTCGCGAATTCTTTTATAATTCTAAATTATTTATTGGCTTAGGTATTTATTTTAATTTATCAAATAAAAACATTAATATTGGGTCAATAATCCACTGAAGAACTGGAATAGGATTTATGTGATATTGGCGGAAAATACCCCCCCCCCATAACAATGGGGGTCACCGACTTAAAAAACGCACCTCTAAAAATGGTATTTTTACTAAAAAATCGAGAAAAAAATTATCTAATTTTTCAACAAGTTAAATTCGATTTTTCAAAATTTTCTCCGACTGCCCTATCGGACTTCAGTACCCTCTAATACAGTGAAATTTCTGTAAATATCCACTTTCTTAAATGAATTGGCCCAAATTTTCAAAATCACTCCAATAAAACTTGGATCAATTATCTTGGAGAATCTCTTTTCCTAGAAAAATGACCAAGTACCTCGAGAAATTCATTAATAAAAGAAAACAACATATGGTACTCCTTAACGCAATGAAATTTACGTAATGCTTATTCAAATCCAAAATTAAATTAAAATTCACCTTTTTACTTTTTTGGTTTAATAATTTGTTAGACTAAATATTATTTAATTTTTGACATGACAAATTTTTATTAAGAACTGTTATTATTTAGGAAAACAAAAAAGTCTTTGTATGTTTCATACACTTATTTTTTATTTATAACCTTCATAATTCATTTTTATAATTAATTTGGCCATTTTTATCGATAGTAGAGTAAATAATCAAATATAACTTAAAAAACATGCTCTTCTCGGACTCGACGATAAGTACCATTGTTATCTTTAAAAATAATCATATAATATAATTTATTTTTTAAAATGGGTTACTTTTTATGAAGTAATTTATTATACATATTTACATTAGCCTTTTTATATTTAATTCATAAATTTTATTATATTTTTCTAATTATTTTTATTTGATCACAACATTGGAATTGCACTTAATTTCAATATTGTTTATTTCTATGAAATAATAAATATAACTGATTAAACTAGAAATAAGCTATTATTTCTTAAAAATATAAGTATTTAATCTGAACAAATAACTATTTAAAATATAAGTATTTAATCTGTACAATTTGAGCACAAAATAGTTTTATTATACGTTTATTGGATATAAATTAATTTTAAATTTTTATTACTTACTCATTTTAATATTTTCAATTAAAAAGATATAGTTTTAATTTAAAAAATATATAGAGTTTAAAATTTTAGATTCAGATGTCTAAAAATTGTTTAAACGTCTGTGTCTTTTTTAGTATTATTTGAATAAATGCTTTATTATATTAATTAATAATTCTTTCAATTTTTTACCTTCATTAATTCACTTTTTGATTATGTAATTCCTTAAAATAATATTATTTATAATCTTGGTTAAATCTATTTATCATTAATGTTTAAATAAAAATACACGTCTTTTCTTTCAATTTTTTAATTAAAAATTGGCAATATAAAATTTTTTAGTATTGCTTACTTGCAAAAAATTATACTCCAAGTACAATATTAATTGCGATTTATATCAAAATATTTCTTTATTTAATAATTTAGTCGGAGTTTATGTAAAAGTAATTTATTTTTAAAAGGGGGTGGTTTTCTTTTGTGATTTTTTATCATTTTAAATATTATCTATTACTCATTAATTAAGTTAACTTTAATTAAATGATGTTATAAATTCAAGCTAAAGTTTATTTGCTTTTATTTTTTGTTGCAAGAATTTATATCTTAATAATTTGAAGTTAATTTTTCATCAAATTAAATATCATTTTATGTTTGATTTAGAATTTTATTTGCCTTTTACAACAATTAATATGTATTCAGAATAATTTTGATTTTCTCGGTTTTTGGATTATTGGTGCGATTTTCACATATTCTTGGATTATTGGTGCGATTTTCACATATTCGCACCAATAATCCAAATGGTGGGATGATGACGAAAGGAATGGTGAACTGAAATAACGAAGAGAGCAGCAGGACGCCAAACACTATCGATTTGCCGGAATGGGAAGGTGAGAGGGAAATCGGAGAACGAAGATGAAGTGAGAGATTGGTAAAAAAGTAATTTATTCGTCGTTATTTGCAGCTCTCCATCAATAAAAAATAATAAAAAAAATAAATGAATGTATATACATATTATTATTTATAAGTAAATTCATCTTTATATATTTACACCAAATGCAGAATCAATTATTACTTGATTAAATGGACATGAAAAAATGAGCTTTGATCTATTTCAAAAATTGCATCTTAAACAAATGGAATAAAAATTATTTTATTATCTAAAATAACAAAGATTTATTCTAAATAAATAACAATAAAGCAAAAAATAATTTTTTATTCATTTTTACATATTAATTAATTTAAAACAAAAATATTGAATTTTTACATTGATAAATAAATAAATAAATAAACCTCTGAATTTTCAGCCAAATATTATTATCCTGTAGACTGGAATAAATGAAATAATGGAATAATAATTATTTTTAATAATTTGTTTGACACACTATTTGTTAGTGGTTAAAAAAAAAAAATTAAATTAAATTAAATTATTGAAAAAAATAAAGTTTTAACAAAAATAATAAAAATAAGAAACAATGCATACTTTCTAAATAAAAATATAAATATTTTTATTATTTGTATTTTTTTTGTTTGTTGATGGGGCTGATATCTTTATAACTGTTTTATTATTTTTTTCAACCTTTATCCTAACATATTTACAGGCGCCTGAAATTACCTCAATTATGATTAAAATTTTTGTTATAATTAATAACTGAGCTTTGTCGACGAAATTAAAAAAAAGAATAATTTGTTGGAATTCAATAATTAAAACCGAATGAGAATAATTAAGGAAATTTTTTTTATTTATATTTCATTTTATAGAATTTTATTGAAAAAGATAAACTAAGCAATTATTATATTGGCAATACTCTCAGAATAGTTATTTGTTATTGTGGTTATTTAATTGCATAATATGAAATTAAAGATTAAATTAATTAAAAAATTATATTATAAAAAGCTTTTACAATATCCATTTTTATCTTTTTAATATACATATTAATTTATATGATTAAACATTATCTTCGACCGAAAAAATTTGAATGCTATGATTCTTTTTTCTGATTATTTAATTTTTAATTTATTAAGTTGACTAAATAAAAAGAACAATTTTTTAAACTTTTTTTCTTAACATTATTTGCACAACATATTTATTTAACACAATTTAGTACACCTTATATAAACTATGATTTCAAAATTATTTTTAACTTTTAATTATATTTTTCTTACTTTTCTAAATTAGTTCTGGAAAAACGTTTTTTAAAATTAAGGTTATTTATTTATTTTAATTTTTTTATTATTGTATTTGTTAAATTTTTTAATCAGAGTTATTTTTTCAAAAAAGGAATATTCAAAATTTTAAAAAATTATATAATAAATAATAAACTTTATAAAATTTTTGAATATATAGGTTAAATAAGGGTTTTGCACCCAGCAGCTTATTTCTTCCTATGTCGCTTCCTTAATTTTGAATGTTTATATCACATATAAAGTTAAAATTCTTGGCATTTATTAAGAATTAATTATTTTCATTAAAATTATTATTTTGCAATATGGTGCGATTGGTATATAATGTACTATTATGTACTTTAAAAAATGTACTTTTTGGTAAGGATTGGTGCTGGCGTTGATCTTATACCATGGGACTAGCTTGTCCTTAATTCCAACAGAATTTCGGCGGATTTTGCTTACTCCCTGCAGACAATGTCGCGTTGCAAGTAGTCCGTGCATATCATGCGATTTGGCGCACAAGCTTCAGCCTATTGATGGATTTTTTGCCGAAAGTCATCAATCATCCAGTATAAACATTTAATATAAATAAATAAATAACATTTTTTTAAAAACGTTTTCATAATATAATACAAAATTTAGATTTTTAAAGGAACGTTTTTTTATTTAATTATATTCTTAAAAAATAAAATATGTATTTAAATAATTTGATTTAATGCAAAAAGGCTAGCAAATGAATATTGCAAATATTTTTTTTTCTTTCATCACAGAATAGTTATTTATCCATATTGTGACAAGTCATTTATTGATACATTGTATTTTTTTAATTTTTACAGGCATTAAATTTTAATTAATAGGTTTGATTTGAAATATACTTAAAATATTGAAATTTAATTGATAAAATAAATTCCTTCCTATAATTTTCTATTAATTTTTTGTAATCATTTATTGTATTTTGTTGATAAAATTTTTTTATTTAAATTTAATTCAATAACTCAAAATTCAATTATTTTTTATTCTTAATGAATGAAATATATTTTGATTTTTTTAATATCTTTTGATTTTTATATATCTCTATTATGCTTCTAATTCTTCGTAATATTAAAAAGCAAAACAAACAAGACTGTTTATATAAAATATCGAGTTAATATATAAAACTATAGTTTAGGGTATAATTTATTAAGAATAGCAACAGATAAAATAAATATTTTGAACAAATTTTACCATTATAAAATTTTTAATTTTTTAAAAAATAAAACCAATTAAATATGATATAAGTATCACATTAATAAACAATTATATTTTAAAAATATGTTGATCCATTGAAAAAAGATCCACGAAGAATAAAAAATGAATGATACAATAAGTTAGAATCTAAGCACAAAAATACTTTATTTTTTAGTATATTTATTTTTTAAAGAATAATTAATTTTAATATTCGATAGTTATTAAAGTTAAGATAAAAATGAAAAATAAATTAAATTTACTCATCAGTCTTGCTCGCTTATTAGCAAAGGCTGTACTATTAAAAATATTATTATTAGAATAAAAAATTAATTAAAAAATAAGATAATTCACACAAAAATAACAAAAAAATGATTTGATAAACATTGTTTAAAAGATATTATAAAAGTTTTTTAAATAATCAAATTATGAATTCAAATTATAAAGTTAAATTTTTTGATAAAAATAAAAAAATGTTAATTATCTATTATAAAAATTTTTAACCTTTTAAGAACAGAAAAAAGATGTAATTAAATGAACTATAGAAATTGGATTAAGTAATTTTGATAAGTGCTTTATTAAAAATAATAAAAACCAATTAAAGAATCAATAAAAATTTAGTCTTTAATTGCCTTTTTCTGATGCCAAGATATCGTTTGACTTGCAAGCTTCAACCAATGATTATAGTGGAAACGCCACATAAGTTTTATAGCCTTAATACAAAATTAAAACAATCTTTAAATAAATTATTTAAAATTCTGTTCCAAAAAAATTAAATTTTATAAATTAATTACAGCAAATTATAAATGATAAGAAATCTTTAAAATTATAGATTTTATCAGTAACCTACTATTCAAGTAAAATAAATTCTAAATTCAAATTCCCAGAGTTCCAAGGCCTTCTGCCTCTGTCATCTGGTCTTTGTCTGAGCCATAAAAGTCTGTATTACCATTCTTTACTTCCAGCACTTCAAACCCCTGGTCATCTGCAGTCTCCCTCCTCGTCTCTCGGTCTTTTGTTTTTAGGACTTTGGACAGCGAACATCTGTAGCGATAAATATTGGTGCCGCTAGCAGGGGGCAGCTACTTGACGTCGCAACTTAGACAACGGAGACATCGGTCGCAAAAAATTAAAATATTGAATTAAAAATTTCTTATTCTTGTAGAAAATATAAGAATTAATATTTCATTTCATTAAAGAAGACATAATCCTGATGAAAGACTTAATGAAAATGAAAAATATATAGCTTCTTATGTAGAATCAATTATCAATGAATATTCGTATTATCCAATATTTAAATAAAATTATAATAAAAATATAAATTTAAATTCAAAAAAAAGTAAGTTAATATAATTATAAATATAAATTAATATATATTTTATAAATTAATATATATTTTATTTAATATATTTTATATATATTTTTTTCAAAAATACCAAAAAGGTACATTAAAATTCAAAATATAATATAACAATATGAAGATTTCTTTTTAAATTCAATATAAAGTAAAAAATGTCAATATGTAGTGAAATTTTACTATATAAAAAATAAAATTTCATACATCAATATGTAAAAAATAAAAATTATAAATTAAATTTTAAACAATTCTTATTATGAAAAAATATTATCAATAGAATATAAAAAGGTTGAATTCTTATATGTTTATAAAAGCAAATAAATATTAAAAAACTGATGATATAAAATCCAGCGGAAATTATAAACTATTTATAGCGGATGCGTTGGATGTATGTAATTACAATTAGCAGATAATGGAATCATAAATAAGGAAGGAGCTATTTTTTGTAATAAAATATAGATAGAATCAAATAATTAAATCATCTAAAATAACTAAAGAAATTATTAAAATTATTTAACATATAAGCTTTAAAACAAGTATTAAAATAAATTATTCGACAACAAGCATAATTCTTTTATATAAAATTCAGATATTAACAAAAGAAAATATATATTTATTTAAATTTTTAATCACATATAATGATTTTATTAATAAGTTGAATTACAAAATATTAAATAAATAAATTTCATAATAAGAAAAATTAAAAAACATTTTTATAACTAATTAAAAAGAATTTGAAAAAGCGTAAAAATTATATTTTTCACTGTTCTGCTTAACAATAAATGGGAATTACACAATCTGCAAAAGGGCATAATATTGAAACTACTAGTAAAATAAATATTAATAAAAAAAGAAATTTTTAATTCTTAAAAGACTTTGAGATTTATTTATTATAAATATTTTTGAAAAAGATTATTAACTACAAAGAAACAAATTATTTAACTACAAATCCAGCATTCGAATCGATTGCCGGTTGTGTACAACATTGAAATTGAAACTCTCATTTTTTCTTCATCATGCCATGCATTTATTTATGTTAAGAAGCTTCTTTCTAAGAAATTTAGATTATAATAACTACCGATTAATTGATAAATAAATAAATCTATTAATAACATAAATAGCATTACTCCGCAAATATAATTAATATTAATTGAAAGTCAACTAAACAATGAAAATGAAGTAGTTTTTTTATAATTTTGACAAAACTGTTAAATGTTATTCAGAGCTGGTGAGGGTTCTGCTCCATCTTTCACTGCGCTACACATAGGCTCGACGTTTTTGTTATAAGAAAAATATATTTAGTACTATGATTAGCCTCAAATTTTAAATTGCTTCCATATTCATTAAATAAAAATAAATTCTATATAATTTAAATTACATATTATATTATCTTTATTTTATCAAAATAAATTTATTAATAACATAAAAAGCATTACTCCACAAATATAATTATTTTAAGTGAGCTGAATAATGAAAATAATGAGGATCCAAATAAAAAATATTTACTTAAATTGAAACAAAATTATTTAAATAAAAAATAAAATATATGAATAAATAATATTAAATTTAAATATAAAGGCGTGAAGTTCAAAATTTACGCTTACGTGATTTATTATTAAATTTAAAATTTTCAAAATTAAAATTCTATAATTACAATATAATTTATAGATATTTCTATTCACAATAATATTTTTTGTAAAGTCATAAAATTGGAAGTAAATTTTTAAATTTATAATAACAACAATCATAACAAGCGGAATCCATTTGCTTGGTGTGTCATCTCTTTGGTGATCCATTTATCGACCATAAGCGTCTGAAATTAGCAAATAAATGTTAAAAATTGGCAAAATAGCCACAAATGAGTAAATTTTTTATGATAAATAAAGCCGAAAAAAATTTAAATAGCAAAAAAGTAAATATAAAACTGAATTTACCGAAATAGGCTTAAAATTATGTATTTGAATAAAAATCGCAAAAGAGGCCAATTAGCCTAATAAGCTTATCTCGGTAAAAAAAATAAAATTTATTTCTTATTTTTTAAATATAGCAATCATTCAATAGAATATATTAATTTTTAAATATTTTGAACTGTTATTTTTTAAAATTAAATAAATTACTGATTAAATATTAATTTAATTGATATAATATGAAACTATGATTATAGAATTCACTTTTTGAAAAAAAACTATTTATATTTTGTATTTAAAAAATTATTATATAATATTTGAAATTCAAATAAATTAAATCATTTATTAAAAAACTGGCTAGAAATTATACTAAAATCATAATATTATCTCCTCATTGTAAATAAATATTATATAAAAAATATATCCTCATAAATATTATATCCTCATTGAAAGATGTACAAATGTCATTTTCTTTCGAAAGAAGCGAAAAATGAAAAAAATGTAAATTTATATACAACCTATGAAGTTAAACTTTAATTAGATAAAAACGTGCGTCTTATTTTATAGGAAAGAATTCAATAGTTTATTATATATAAATCTTAAAATTATTTTTTCTTGATATAAAATTAAATTTAATTAAGAACTCATTGGAGGAACGAAAGCTATGAAGCACTCTGCCGACTTTGTTGAAATAATTTCAAATTTCAAAAAAGAAGATAATTTTAATAAGGTATTATGAGATAAAATAAAAATAAAAATTAATATTTTGATAAATAAATGGGTATGCAGTATAAGCTTGAGATTTAGCATAATAAGGGAGTGTTCAACCAAATAACTCCTTTCGAGTATCTGTTTATCTAGTATTTGTAAATAAATATGTGAAGATAATTATTAGATTTATATTTAATTGTTATATTGAATATATTGGTTAATAAATTCCGTACATTTAAAAGTATTATATTGATTAAATTCTTTTTCGTTAATTATATTTTATTGATAATTAACTTTAATTCGAAAAAAGTTTATAGAAAAATATTTTTTTTCTAAAAATAACTAATAAAAAATTAAATAAATATATAAATTCCATCTTGGCTATTATTTTTTTAAATTATGCTATTAAAGAATTACAATAAGCTAAAATTTTACAAATATGTATTTAATCGATTATTTTTTAATTGGGACATCTTAACTAAATTAGCAATTAAATTTAGTTGAAATTATTTAATATCTTAACTTAACTTTCACAGCCTTCTAAATGATGATATTGTAAGATTTTACTATTTTATGATATTAAATTAGATTATTAAAAGGATCGCATGTTGAAAAATGATGGCCATCATCCTGGAATGCGAAATGCCATTTAAAAGATATATAATAACAAGCTAAAAATGATATTTAAAAATATAAATTATATATTGTAGTAGTAATCAAGCATTAATTAAGTTAATTATTAGAGCATTAATTAAAAAAAATAAATTTACAAAAATTTATGTAAAAATAAAATAAAATTTATTATAAAAATAACAATAATCTATGCTCAATATTTTTAAATTATAATTGAAAATAATGTTAGATAGGGAAGAATGCTAGATAGGATAAATTAAATTTATAAATTTAGTTTAGTTAGAATAAATTTAGAAAAAAATTTAGTCAAAATTAAGATTATATTTTAATGTTAGATAGGAAAAATTAAATATAAAAATTAATATTTATGAATTCAAATTAATCCCAAAATTATCCTTATAAAATTTAAAGGTATCATCATATATATCATATAAAATATATTTTAAATTATAAACACTTATTAAAAATTTTAATCCATACGAACTTTTAATTTAAATAAATTTAAAAAATTGACAAACAAAGAATACAGTATGATATATAAATAAAAAATAAAAAATAGGTATTCGAGCCACCCGGGCTCAGGGGGATTAGGCACAATACCACTGTGATACAGGTGAATTATATAGGTATTTATTAATCTTGTGGAAAAAAATAAATTTTTGAAAATGTTAATATATAATACGATTTTAAATTACTGTAAAATCAAAATAAAAAGTAAAAATCTTAAATGAAAATTGAACTAAGATGAAAAAATAAAATATTCGCTTAGATTTAAAATAAATATTTATAAATAATACATTAACCTTTTTTGTGAATAATATACAGTACAAAAATTTTCTTAAATACAAATTAATAATTTTTTGATTAATACCTTACAATACTTATTTTTTATACACAAACTAAATAGTGATATTGTTTAGATGAGCGAATCAGATTCTGATTGAACTTTTTTAATGCAAAAAAATAAAATAAACAATCTGTGATCCAATTTTTTTGTGAATAATAGAAAAATGAAATTAAAAATTACATTCAAGCAAAATTACAAAAAAAATTACATATAAAATAATTGTTAGAAATTAAATTAATTCTTAGTAACTCAACGAAAATTTAATATGCAACATATTTTAAATAAAAAAATATTTAATTGTAGTGAATTTGATGAATTTTTAATTGGGTTGTATATATAAAAGCTAATTGATAAACAAGTTATATAAATCTTTTTAACTAAAACCAGAAAAGCTAAAAATAAATGTTAATAACAACATTCTTTATAAAAAAAAATAATAATATAGTTAAATGGTTAATAATGGGAAATAAAAAATGATTAAAATTAAACAAGATTGAATGAAAATTATAATTTTATAAATTTTATTATTGAAATATTTTAATTAATAAAAATAAAAATATAATTTTGTTTATATTTAAAATATTTTCAAAGAAATGATGAATTATTTTCAAAGAAGTGATTTGCAAGAAATAACAAGAAATGAAAATTTTTTTCTGCAATGTCTTGCAAATAAATAGATAAGAATAATGTGCAAATTATCGCAAAGAAAGTCTCGGATTATCATTTATTTGTATGTAACAATAAAATATTTATTTTTTTATAAACAAGTTAAAATTAAATAAAAATAATTTTGGCTAAATATTTCATAGTTGCTTAATTTACTATAAAATTTAATTGTTAAAATTTTTGATATTTTATTTCCTTTCTAAAAATTATCCATGCTAGGATAAAAAAATTTTAAAATAGTCAATTGGTGAGTTATCTTAATAATGTGGTATTAAAAAAGATAATATATTTTGTAACTTTGGTAAAAAGTTATATAAATAAAAATATTAAAAATAAAACAGAAAAAAATTATACTGCATAAATTTATTCAAATATAAGGTTGAAATAAATTTTAATTACCTTAAAAAAAGCAACACAAATTGAAATTAAAAAATCATCTCTATCCTTATTGTATATGTACAATTAATTTGCCTAGGCAGGCGGTAATTGTTTGAGGGAATTGTTAAAAAATAAATAAATTTAGAAAGTCAAAATAGGAGCATAACAATTATTTCTTTAAAAATTAATATTTGAAATAATAATAATTTTTTTTCAAATTATAAATTTTTTTACTATTTTTTGAACTGATGGAACTTGTGCTTAAATATTGTGTTAATCAATAGATTTGCTTTAATCAATAGATAAAATTTTAAATTTAGCATTTTCAGTTGAAGATGCGGCAGTTTTGAATCTCCTTAAAGAAAAAGAACTGAAATTATATAAATTATGAGATCTAAATCAGGATAGAATGAACTAATTAAATACATTAAGAATTTATTCTCAATAGCATTTGATGTCATTTTAAAAAATAAACTATAAATTAATTTCTAAGCTAGAAAATATATATTATCAAAAAGGATATTTATTGGTTCAAAAATTTTATATAGAAATAACTTTAAAAATAATAATTAAAATAAGATATTAAAATTTCCTTTTATTTAAAGATAATTCCATTAATTTAAAATCAGAATATAAAATGGACAAAATAATATTAATCTTTTTTTCACACATACCATTATTTAATATTAAAATAATTAAATATTAAAAAACTGCCATAGATATGTATATCCATAATAAAATATATTAAACATATTATATTAATTTTAATTAACAAATTATAAAAATATTTCATCATAAAAAATAACGTGTGAATTGATGGCTATTAAAGTAATAGCGAACCAAACTCTGTTTACTTCAAATAAAAACAAAAAATTATCTGTAATTAAAATAAATATTTAAATTTTGAATAAAATAAATATTTTTTAAAAATTAGTTTAATTATTTTATATCCCCTAGAATGTCATCCTTTCTTGGACAAGGGTGATGAGTACCTTATTTCACGAAAATACAGGTTTATCTGCTGAAAAAAAAATTATTTTTTTAATAGTCAACTATTTTTACATGTAATAATAATTAATTAATAAGTATTTAATAAATTTAATAAAAATTGATTTTTTAGAAAAATTAAAGATAATTATGATCTAAATTGTCGTCGAATATATCTCTGTTTAAAATTTTATGTTTTATATTAATATGGCAAAAAGTAAAAAAATTAAATAATGAAAGAAGGCTTTGCTATTAAAACAATTAAAATAAATAATTAATTATAATATTATGATCTTCCAATTCATATTATATTAATTTATTATATTAATTTATATTAATTTTTCGGATCCAAAAAATTAATATTATATTAATTTTTTCGGAACCAAAGTTCCGGAAAATTCAAATTCACAATTTTTACGAAAATCTGAAAACATTTCCTGCTACAAAATGAATAATTTTGTTTTTTTAATTTTATAAAGGAATATTACTTTTTGATAAATTAAAAAATTGTAATTTTTAAATTTTTTGGCTTAAAAAAGGCTGGTCCCGACCGGTTCCGGTTTCGTTCAAAAATCTGGTTCCGGTTCCGGGTTCCGGTTTTTATGATTCCGGTCAGTTCCGTTTCCGGTTTTCGCCAAAATTCCGGTTCCGCTTTACCCTAGTTAGCAGGGAAAAACGGTCGGTTTTTAACTTTTGATGATTATACTGCAATTTGATATGAAGTCACAACTCACTTGACACGACATGTTATGAATAAATGTACGCCAGAATCGTGGTCAGCACAAAATATTTTTTACTTTTTAGTGGAATTTTTGGCATGGTTTTTTCCATTAAAAATGGGGTATAAAATACTGTAATGCCATCCTTTTATTATGAAATTTAAAATCAAATCATCTTCTAAATCACCCAAAAAGGTTTAAGTTTGGTGTGATTATAAAATTCGAATCATAAATTCTTAAAAGATTTCCTCCCTTTGCAAAATTTTTTAATAAATTAAATCAGATTAATGCATTTGGGCCATTTTTTTGCCGCACCTTGTACATTATGCGGAAAATGGGAGAGAGATGAAAATTGGTGTGTATAAATTAGTAAGTTTGCTGTTATGGAAAATTAAAGAAAATAATTTTGTAGGATGGATCGAAAAAAATGGTCATCCTAAATGTATTGAACTTATGGGTGTTATGCATGGGGGTTTGAAATTTATAAACCTTGGCAGCGTTTGGTAAGTGATAGGACAGCTCAAGACTTAATTTACTAAAACACGGTGCGATTTACAAAATTAAGAGCACGCTGGATGTTGAAGTAATTTGGGTCTGTTAAAATATTATGTTGAGAATTAAACAGAATTTTAGACTTGTCAAATTGAGAAGGAATTAAAAACCGATATTGGAATGAAGGAATTTTTTGACGACAAGAGAAGTGAAAAGGGGCCGATTGATCCTGGAATGGCCTATCTAGTTGGAATAACCGTACGAAATGGCACGAAATGGCTGACGAAAGAAGAACATATCAATTTTTGATATTATTAGTTTTTATTCATCAAGAAATTATGAAAGCCAAAAATTTAACAGCAAATTTTAAAAAATTTAAAAATTTTTATTAAAAAATAAGAAAAATTATTCTATTTAAAAAATAATAATATAAAATAAAAACCTGTTAAAAAATTAATTCAATTAAATATTTTTACATTATATTTATTAGTTTTTAAATCTTTGTTATCGAGTTTTAATGAGTAAAATTAAAAAATTAAAATTTTCATTAATAGTAAGCCAAATTTTATTAAAGATTTTTTAAAGGATTGAAATTTAAATTTGAATTTTGTGAGTTGTCATAGTTGTCACCAAAACAAAACTTGTCACAAAAAATTGTCATAGTTTTTTGTCAAAAGACACATTTTGCAGAATTTGGAGAAATTTTTAAATAATTATTTGAATTTTAATAAAAAAAATAAAAAAAACAAATTCATATAAAATTCTAATTAAAATAATTAAAACAAATTAATTATAAAATATAAAAAAATATATTAATTTTTATAAAATTCTATTTTACAAACAAACTAAAAAATATAAAATAATTTATTATAAATTTAAGAAAAAATGATATTATTTAAGTCTAATTAATAACCAATCATTAAAGTCACTCAAAATAAAAAAAAATAATAAAAAAATTTTCAATATAAAAATACAAATAAATATTTTTGATATATATTTTTTGGCAAGGTTTCGTTGTGCATTACTTGCCATGAAAGAAGAGCTATTATAAAACCAGGCGTATACTAAAATATTTTTGAAATAATATCTGGAGAAATATTTTTAAGGCAACGATAAATTAAAAATTATAATAAGTTTATACTTCTAAATAATGAAATAAGAAAAAATTTTTAAGAATTAACTTTATAAAAAATAATTGTATAGGGTATTAATAAAAATTACTAATATTGAATTATTAAACAAGATCTAATATTATTAATAAATTTAGTAAAATATTTAAACAGCTTAAAGTAAAGAGAATTGATTTAAAATAAATAAATTTTTTAATTGTAAATATTTATTTTGATATTATACGTGTGTATTAAAGCTATATGATTAAAATTATCATAATTTAATCAGAAAATTATATTTTAATTTATTAAACAAGCATTACCATAACATCTTGGTTACAATTAGGTTGGTTTAACTATTTTAGTCTAGGGATATATTTATATTATTAAACAAGATGCCATTAGCGAAATATTATTTTCTAAAAGTATCTTTAAAATTAAAGCAACAATTAAAAAACATAAAAAATATAGATAAATATTTATTCACTAAATTATTTATCGAATATAAAATAATAATAACATATTGAATAATTTGAAAGTTGTTGTAGCGAATAAAAAATTCAAATAATATTTTAATTTAATAAAAAAAAATTCTGCGCAAATTTTAAATAAAAATTAATAATAAACAGGGAATTTTAATATAATAGATTCGTTAAAGGAAAACAATGTAAAAAAATTAATGGAATTAATTCAATAAACATTGGGTGGATATAAAGAAATAATACTTTATATTCCTCTTACTTGTTATTATAACGCAATAATATTTAGAAATTGCTAATTAAAAATTAAATTCTATTAATAAAGATATGTAAATTTATAGAAAGATTTTAAATTTTTAAACTTAATTTTATTCTTCTATATATTATTAAAATAATTTTTCGTAAACAATTAATTTAACATTTTTACGATAAAAAATCTAATAAGTTAAAAAACATTTATTCTCTTTGAAATAGAAAAATTATTTCAATTATAGTATTAAATATAAGTATATTTTTAAATATTTTAAATTTTATGCTAATATTATTTAATATTACTAGTAAAAAATTTTTTAAAAATAATTTTAATAAAATAAAAATTTATAATCAATTATAAAATTATACGAAATTCTATTTTAATATTAGTTTCAATATAAAAATATTATGTTAAAAAATGCAACAACTCTATTGTAAGGTCAACATCAAGCTGAAATATCGCTTCCCAGGTGGGACAAAATATCAAAATAAATTTAATTTAATTTAATAATATATAAAACAATTTTATTAAAATATATAGATTTATATTTCATTTTATCTACAGATCCGAAAAATATTCTTTAAAATATAAATCAGAAATTTTAACGCAGTTTTAAAGTTTCATTTGAAAAATATTAAAAAATAAAACTAATGATTATAATGCAATATACTGCAATTAAATAAAATATATATAATAATATATTTATAAAAATTATTTTCTTCCATATATTATTCAAAATTAAACTGAATTAAAATAAAAATCTGGGTACATTTCACCTAAAAAGGGAACTGATTTATCAATATTTTTATATAATTCTTCATTATATAGTTTTTTCTTTTTTATAAAAAGAATAAATACATATGTTATTGATATAAATAATAATAAAAAAAGACAAAATATAACTATAGATCAATAAAGATATCTATAAAATTAATAAAATGAAAAAAGGTATAAAATTTAAAATATAATAATTAAAATATAGGGTTATAAAATTAATTTATAAAAGTTTTAGGATGGATAAAGTGATTTTAAGATGGATTTTTGGGATATAAAGCAACAGCTTAAAATAATTGCAATGCAAAGGAACAACGCAAAAGTCATATCTAGAGTTAATATGTTACTTAAATATTTATGAGATATTTTAATTAATCTATTAGCAATCTAAATTTTATTGCAAAAATAATAAACATTGATAATTCAAATGAATAATTAATGAATTCATATGCAAAAAAATATTGACAAGAAATATAGATTTATTATCTTCATTTAAATATTGTTTAAATAAAAATTCTTCCTTATTAGGTCATCTAAATGCCCTTAATTCGGTTTAGGAAATTAAATTTTTGATGGAAAAATATTAATAAATTTTGTGATTATTTTAAATATATTTTATTTAAAAATATATTTAAAAAATTCTTATCTAATCGATAAAATAAATTTTTCTAATTATTAAGAATTTAGATGAATGAAATAATGCAATAAGTTAATCGGGCATGAATAAAAATTTTATTGCAATTAAAGAATTAGAGAATATCGAGCTGGTAGCGCATCTCGATACCACCCATACCAGTTCGATACCACCCATGCCATCTCGATACCACTAATAAAAAATAATTTTTATTTTATATTTAAATTTTCAATTTAATAACGAAATGATATGATCAAAAATGGCTAATTGACTTTCTTATATTATACTAAATTCAAACAGGTTTACGCTGGTTCATAGGTGAGTGCTGAAGGTTATTAGTTATCGATGCCGATTTTTACTGTTGAACTAGCCTTCTGCTAGCCCAAAATTAAGATTCTCAAAAAACTAATAATCCTTTAGCCTGCACGTATTGAACTTTGAATTTGCCTAACAAGCCCCGCCGGTCTCCATAGATAGCCGGGTCACTGTGTATAGTCACATATATTCATAGGCGGTATCGAGATGGTACGGGTGGTATCGAGTTGGTATGGTTGGTATAGAGATGACAAAACCAACTCGATACCGGGTATCGAAGTGGTTTGGTATCCAGTTGGCTAATCCCCTAATAGAACCCCCTCCTCTTGAGTGGGGTTGAAAAATATAACCCCCCTGCATTAGAACCCCCCGGGGGTAATAGCCAAAAAATTGATTTTTTATACATGGAAAAGAAAAAATTTTCAAAATTCAATGCAATAATCGCTATTGTAGTCTCTTTCATCAAATATGTGAGCATTTCTCATCATGGTATAATTTTAGGGTGTATTTATTTTCTAGAACCCCGTTCTTAGGGGGTGTATTTTGCTTCAGGACCTCATCTTTAGGGGTCTATTTTGGTCCGGGACCTCATCTCTAGGGGTCTATTTTGGTCCTTGACCTCATCCTTACGGGTGTATTTTGCTCTAGGAACCCTTTTAAATTTTTTTTTAAAAAAATTTGGGAAATTAAGGCACTGATGAGGGAAAATACTAAAAATGATCAAATTTTTAAAGAATTTTGGAAATTTTTTCTTGAAAAATGGCTCAATTTTTCTACAAAATGATCCTTCAAAATTCAAAAATGGGGTCGAAAAATGGTACCCCCCCCCCTCCCACGCCGAGATTGAAATATATAGCCCCTCCCCCTCATTGAATCCCCCTGTAATAGACCCCCCTAATGGATTCTTTCTGAATATTTTAGCATTTTTATTGACCCAAACAAAAAAAATTATCTAGACAACTTTCTAAATTATCTAACCAAATAAAAGCTACTAAAATAAAAGTTTTCCTTCGGAGTCTTATGTAAAGAGTACTCAAATAAATGGTATGGTCATTTTTAACATATTTTAATGCATGTTTGATGTTCTTTCATATATCTATTTTCCCCAGTAAAGGGTCTAATTATCATTATTCTAATACATTTTTTATACTTTATAGATTTTATGATATAGACTTATTATAAGAAAAAGAATCAGAATTAAAAAATATTTTTAATCAGAAGATATAAAAGTAGATTTCCGGGGTTCCATTATAATAAAGATTCGCTATGTATTCAACTTTTATTTAGATACCCGATTTGAAACCAACGGATCTCGAAGAAGCTAAGATTTTCGAGTTTGCTGTTGAAGTTCCCGAACTTGGGTGCAATGAAACAATGTTAGCGGAGGAAAAAAGGGAGCTGGATGAACTTTTGGCTTTCAATTATTCATTTTCCGGTGACGATTATGAGTGAGAACTGGATGAACTCAACAATGCATGCTTTTACAACCAAGGCAGTGGCTATGAGTGCAATCAATGAGTGATAAATACATCTTATTACCCCTGAGGCCTTAAAAAGTCGCAATAAAATAGGCGAATTACCCCTTTTGAGAGGATTTTCCATATATTTTTCTCTTTTAAAATGGGGAACTCCTTGTTTTCTAGGATGGAACTTTTATATTGTATTCTGTTTTCATAAACTTGGAAGAGGAACAAATTTAGAGGATAATATAGGGGCAACTCGCGCCCCTTTATAAAAATATGGCCATTAGCAGGTTAAGCGGCTCAAATATAAATTCATTTATAGATTTAACTCGGCCATTTTCACTGTTTGTTATGATGGACTACTGGACCAAATTCATAATGGCCGGTTTATACATTTCTTTTTTTTAAATATATTTTTTCGGTTTTATTTTTCCTTATTCGAATGGTAGTAAAGAAAAATTATTTTTAATATATAAATGTGCTGATGCTTATTAGCCGTCACATGATTAATTGATTATTTTCTAAATTTTTTATATTAATAATTTAATTATACTGTTTTTTAAATATTATTAATCTTTGTTTGTTTTTATTATTTGTAAGAAATTTTCAAATGAATGGACTAGATTGAATAGGTTTTAAAATTTTTATGTGAATATATTATTATGCGAGATGTTAAAATATTATTATAGTCACGAGTTTTTAAAATTTCAATGACTGGTATGACCCAATTTATTAAGAGGTTTAAAAAATCTTAACAAATATATTAAAATAAATTAATTAAATAATTTAAATGAGTGAAATTTAATTTTTTAATTGCTAATTGAATATACTGTACATGCATTGGTTTTCTAAGTACATAATTAATGAATATTGAATACTTTAATAATTACTAAAAAAATATTAAAAATCATTTTAATTATTCTTTTTATATAATATAAAATCTATTAGAAATTAATACCCCTTTGTTGCTTTGTAGCAGAATGCGACTAGATATAGTTTTGTTTAATTTTGATATGATTATTAAAAATATCTAGTTATCTTGCTTGTTGTTGAGTTTGATAAAGGGCTGATAGAAGATACAATAATATTAACTCAATTTTTATAATCAATCTATTTATAACTAGAATTGAAACCTGATAAGATTATTTTTAAAAATCTATTAAGCTTAACATGTTAATATGGTAATTCCTTAGATTAATTGAAAAAGGTAAATTTTATTCATTATAATATGAATTATTTAATTTTTGTGCGTTAAATTTACCAAAAAATGGGATTAATTATTTTTAAAGAAAAAAAGTTATTTAAATCAATTATTTTAATCTCATTTATATAATATCTTTTATTAAGAATGTAATCCCTTCTATTTAATAGGGTAATCCATACTAATCATTGTATATATATATATATATCAGTTTTTAAATTAAAATTAGAAACTACTTTTAAGATATATTGATTACTAAATTTTTTATTCTTGTTTAATATATATTTTTATCTTTATAATAATTTGACGATTTTATAGTTTAGAGTATTTTGTTCATTTAGCGCGCTGTTTCAAAATTTCTATTTGTATTAATTTAAAAGTGCTCCCCAATTTTAAGCACCTTACAATATCTTCTTTGTCATTTCTTCTCTATGTACATATTCCAATTTGCGCGATGAAATAATACCAAATTGGAGATTATATTTTATAGATGAGAAAGTAAAAAATCAAGTAATAAATTAATTAATTTTAATTAGTTTTTTAATTATTATTCTGTTATTATCGTTTATTTTCAATTTTTTTTATTTATTCATTGCAGATTTATTCAAGTAATTTAATTTTTTTCTTTTTCCAATCAACTATCTCAACTAGCTCTTTCATGTATTTAATTATACCTCTTTAATCAAATTTCATAATTTTTGCAATTAAATAATATAAAATTAGAAATTTATATTATATTTATATTATGAACTTATGCTCTTATACTGTACATTTCGTGTTAAAATTTTTTGATTATGTTTTATGTTCTTGTTATTTAATTTCAATTGAAATTTATTTTTATAGCATTCAAATAACTTTAAACACAAATTGAAGCCTTTTATTAATTATATTGATTTAATTTGTTATTTATTTGAAGCTTTAAATCTAATTTGTATATAATAATTCAATTTAAAAATCAAACCAATCTTGAATCAAACCTATAATAAGATGATTTACAGGCATCAATAATTTATCGAGTTCGATTTCGATTGATGTTATGAGTGATATTTAGAAATTTCATATGTTTTACAATTATTCTTGTTATAAAATCTTTTGTTTTTTGATTGTTGTTGCTTTGATTGCTGCGTTGAACGTTGGAATTTTGTCTGATAACCTTGTTCTTCATTTTTAATTTATTTATGATTAATCATCACTTTTGAATCAGGTATAATTATTTTTAAAAAATTTAAATAAATATACACCTAGTTCAAGTTTACTATAATCATTAATAAAATAAAGAAAGCTTTATTTTTTTATAATAATATTTGAGTTACCATCCTGATCTTATGAATTTTATAACACTCAAAAAAGATTTTTCAACATAACTTTTTATAATTAATTACTAATTTATATAGTGCATTTAAAGATAAAGAAAATAATATCTACAATTTGAAGATACTTATCATTATTTTTTACAACTCTTTTAAATAACAATTTTCCAGCAAAAGAACAATCTCAAAAATAATGTGACAATCGATGTTATTATAAACAGAAAAATTATTAATTTTAATTTTTTTACAATTTTTTATTTTACGTATGACTATATTAGATCACAGTTATTTAATTTTTAAATATTATTATTATTAAATAATATATGTGAAATACTGGATTTTCGTTCAATTATTATTTTAATTTGCTATCGTAACATATTTGTGCACAGCAGTGCTGAATAACTCATTATGATTTTACTCGTCTGATTAAGTCAGTATGCTGCCTATGGACAGATTTAAAGACATCTCAATAATAATTCTGATGTAAAAATAAATTATTTATATTTTAATCTTTGGAAAAATAATTAGTCTAAAAATTTCTATAATATATTTAATTGACTTGCTTTATATTTTATTCATTTATCATCTTTTTTGAAAAAAGTAAAAGTCAGAAAAAGTCAGTATGCTGTCTAAAGACATTTTGAAAAGCGTAAAAACCATTTTGTTGTTCTATTTATCCATTTGGTTGACAGTATCAAAAAAAAAGTCACACACTTATCAATGATCAAATATATTTTGTATCCAAATATTTTTTGGTGTTGTTATATGTATTGGTTTAATTACGCGAATCGGTAGCACTATTTTTAACAAGTATATTGGTTATTATTCAAATTTATTTAATGAAAAATACAAATATTTTTCATTTAGAAATCAACTTTAAAACTTCCTTAATTTAAAATATGGCAAGCTTTTTTAAATGAATCTTTTGTTTTTCAACAGCAAAACCGGTACAGGTTCAGGAAGTGAGTGGACCGCAAACCTCGGTTTTCCATGTGAAGAGTCGGACGCGAGACCGGTATCAAAAGGAAATCGACCTAGCTTATGGGCATAAATGAATTTTATAACGGGCCCTATAAACTCTAAAAAATTCAGCTTCGCTTACGAATCAAAAAAAATTTTAGTCCTAAAGAAATCGCAGGTACCCCCCATCCTTCTCGCAGACGAAAAATTTTCACAATCGAAGCGGGCTATTTTTGGAGGCTAGGGCCTGTGCTACTGCTCATAAAAATTTGGAGTCGCTCATGTAGACTCTTCTTAGAGAATGGGACAAAATTCCGGTCCAAGAGCTGCGTGCCATCGTCGAAAATTTTTCCTCACGACTTCGACTCTGTATCCGGGCTAAGGGGGGAGGGGCATTTTGAATCTTAATGATTGTATTTGAACCTCATTTAGTTACGCATCGTTTGATGCTATTTGATTGTAATTTGATCAATTAATAAAATTGTTATTCAATATTTAATGTGGTGCAGGCTTTTGTGTCACCCGGTAGACATAATGGTTAAATTTCATTATTTTCCCCAAAAATCATATTTATGCAAATAAAACCAAAAGATTTAAATATTTAATTTTACTCCGCTCACCGAACTCTATCGAATAATGAATAAAGTTATCGAAAAAATTCAATTTGCGAAAAAATAATTTTTTCGGCCATACTTTATCGAAGCTTTTTTTAGAAAAAAATGAAAAATTCATTTTTTTCATATTTTTATTTGTATTTAACTTTATTTTAAAATTATTTCATATATTTTAAAAATTTACATATTAAAAATATTTTATAAATTTAACACGATTAATATATGTCCTATTAATCTACAGAATAAATTTTTATTCATATAATTAAATCTCTTTTGATTAAAATTTTCTAATCAATTCTTTGCCACTTACGCTAGTATTGAAGTTGGATGAGTGGTAAGCGAGTATTATGCTGATGTTTATAAACCAATATTTTTTGAATCGATGTTTTTTATTTTATCAGTTTTATTTTTTTTTATTTTATCAGCCATAAATTCCCTTTTCTATTATAGATTTTTTTAATTACAATATTTGCAAATTATAATAAATTTTTAGAATATATATTCTATTTATTAAATGAGTAATAATGTATTAAAGAATAATTTATTTATTTATCCAGAATTTTTACTATTAAAAAATGTCCGTCTTTGTTTTTTACGTAACTAGCAACCGCTACACATAGGACGGACATTTTCCTCGATTTCCATTTTATACAATTTGTCCTCATAATTTTTTATCAATTAATTTTCCATTATTTAATAGGAAATAAAGTAAGTTATTTGGATGAGTAAAATTAAAATTATTAATATAAATTCAATTATTTTTATAATTTTTTGACGAGGTTTTTTGATAAGTTGAAAGATTGTCATCAAGTACAAATGATTAAAAGCGCCTGATTGCATTTAATAACTCTCAAGGAATTAATAATTTTCTCACTTGAATAAATTTAGCTAATAAAAATCATTTTAATATATTTTTAAAATTTTTATATTGTATTATAAATTGTTTTAATCAGAGAAAGAACTTTGAATTTATTAATACTGATAATTTGTTTTAAGGTTAAATATATTGAGAATTAAATGATTTATTAAATTAAATAATTATTTTAAATTGAATAATAAAATTTTTTTATTTTAGATTATCCTATTGTTATTATAAATGTTTAATTCATTTTAAATTATCTTGTTATTATTAAAAATGATTATTTAAAATAACCTAATCTTGATACGAATAGGGCCACTCTTCGGTCCTCTGCATTCAAAGTATATAAATTTTTTAATTTTATTTCATTTTTTCAGATTTTTTATATGTAATAATTAATAATTAAAATAGTATATGATTATTATCATTAATTCTTCTCAAACAGTATGAATATTTAATTCGAATATCCAGGTCCCCCATCTAGTTATGATGGGCTTAGGAGGCAAAGGTAAATCTGATAAAAAGATAAAATTTTTTATTAATTTTAATACTAATTATCTAAGGTTTAATTGATATTTAGCTTGAAATATCGATAGGATAACTAATTGGGGTTTTACATTATACATAATTAATTAGTATTATGTCATATTAAGGAAATTTTTAAGCAAAGTGATCCGCTTGGAAAATATACCCAATAGTCTCTGCATTTGGTTGTGCACATATCCAATTTGCTGTAAACTTATAAAAAATTAATATTATATTTTTAGTTAATTACAAAATATTTATTTAATCAGTATTTATCTAAAATTATTATAAAGATTCATTATAATTATAATTTAATATACTTATAATTTTGAGTATAATATTTATTTTACTTGTATTTTATCTAAATATTTTGAAACTTGTGAAATTTTAAAAACATTTTTGATTTTTGAGTTAATTTTATTAAATAATTTCCATGATTTGCATACAGTTATTTAATTATTTTAGCTGAGGAATGTTTCATTTGCATCAGCGAAAATCCATCTTTCTAGTGAGTTAAATGTTATCCAATAATTTTTCAGCATAACGTAGTAGTTACCTTAGCCTCTGCACATCTTGCTATGTGGACTGCGTTGAAATCTTTTGTTCCAGATGAGTAAGCAAACTTAAATCTTTTTAATTTATCTTATTTAATTAATGTATAATGTTTAAATATTTAATTTCGGATATGATGTTTTAACAATATTCATAAATTTAATTATAGGTGCTTTCAAGATTAGTTTATTTATTTTTTTTCGATTTTAATAATTTATTTACTAAATTTATTTTATTAACTAGATTATTTCTTTCTTTCTTTTTATGTTAATATCTTTTTAATTTTTTCCCAACTTTTTAAATAATAATTATATTTTTTTATAATTATAACTTAAAAATATTATTTATATAAGAATTTTCTATATTAAATTTATATTTAAAGATCAATACAAAGTATATTTGTACACTTACTTTTTAAGAATGGTAATGATAATAATCTTCATGCCACATTCCCATACACTCATCTCTGCATGTGGGTAAAGCTCGACTTTAAGTGAAATATCTACTTTCCCAATATTCCCAACATTTTTTTTGTCTAGTATGAATCCGAAGTTATTTAAGAAGTTCAATAATTACTATAATAGTTTATTAAAGAAATTATTAAAATATTTAGTTCATAAATCTATAGTACTCTATTTTATATTTATTTTATATTTCACCAAACAAAGTTATTTAATTATGATTTAAATGATATTTATTTATTAATTTTATGAACATTTTTTATTTTAACTAAACTCTTAAATATTTTCAATTATATAATTTTTTCATCTAGTTTTTTTTCACTAATATGATCAATCATTTTTTCCTAGGGCAGGTGCTCTTCTTATAGAGCTAGTTATTGTTTTGTTTTATTTTTCATTTTTTGTTCCTTACATACCAAAAATCTTTTTCATATCTTCTTTATTTTATCTTTCTCAAAAGTATAAAAGTTATGAAAAATAATAATTTATTTTTAATGCAATTTATAATTAATTTTTTATTATAATTTTTCTATTTAAAAGATAGTGTTTATAAATATTTTAGAGTGGTTTGGTAATCAATGATCTCTTTTAGAATCTTTCTTTTTAACTCGCAAAAAACTTTCGTTCTCTCGCGATAAACTTTGGTAATAGGATTAAATTTTTTTCTTAATAATAATAAAAAAATTTTAATAATAAATAAGTAGAAATTAAAAGTAGGTACCGACTAAAAATTTAATTGCAAAATAAAATATAGGATGGTTATTAATACTAAAAAAAATAATTGCGAAAAAAACTCTATTCATAAAATTACCTTGTAAAAATTATTTTATTTTTTACATTTTATTTTTATTTTATATTTAGATCTGATAAATTAGAACGATATGCAAAAATTATTTGGAAAAAATTTTTAATTTTTATCATATATCAACTATAAATATTTTAAAATGATTTTTTTTATCATGAATAGTTAATATTTTTTATTCGATTCTTGATATTTTGACAATATAATATTTATAATCAATGTGCATAGTATATTTTATCGGAATGCTTTTCCATGTCTCCGATTTAATTTTATTATATTTTTTTAATTCATATCTTTGAATAATTTATTAAATATTGATTACGATTATTATTTAAATTAGTATTAAAATAAATTTATATTTTTAAACGATTTTTTAATTTTTAAAGAGAAGTAAATAATAGTTAATATTGCAATTCTATTTTTTCTTTGAAACTCAGAATGATTTTATTTAATTTTTTTTATTAACTTAAAATAAGGAAGACTTTGATACTTATGCGAAGTTAGACATAGATTTTTATTAAAGTAAAAATAACTTAATAATTAAATTTACTTAAAAATTTTAATATATTTGAAAAGGTTTAATTTTTGAATTTTTTTATTTTTATTACATTAGTTTCATAATATTTCATAAATATTTTTGATGCATAATTTATTTTACATTCAGTCTTTTTTAACAATATAAAATTTTTAAAATTTTTATTTATAATTTATTTTATTAATAAATTTTATCTTGCATAAATTTCGGTATTATTTTTCTGTTCCATCTTCTCTATTTTTAATAATTTAATTTATTCTCTGTTACTCGCGCATTCCTTGGTAATGCAATATACATAATAGCGAAATAAATAAATCAAATAAGGAACAACTTTTTTTGTTCTTAATGTTTCTTATTGCTTTATCTCTGAGAAATTAAATATTACGTTAAATTTATAATTACTGATAAATATTTTATTTGAACTCTTTTTTTGCCTTTTTAGAGGGTTATTGAATTTTTATTGTTCAGTAACTATTTTTCTATTATTCTTTTTTTTATGAAAAAATTTATACCTTGAATCTTGCTCTTAAGATCGCATCCTATTCCTCGCTGCTCTGGGCAACTAGATAGCGTTTTTAAAATTTTCTTATGAATTATTTAATTTTATATTTTATAATCATTTTTTTCAAGTATTTTATATATTTTTAAATCATTATTACTTTATTTACTATTTTTGATATAACTTCAATTTATATTTCTTTTATTCGTTATAATAAAAAAAACTATTAAATTCAAATTCTTGCGCGCGAGTCACCAGCAATCAACACTTGCTTTGTGGCATCCGAGACACTGGTTGGAAATCTTGTCCTTCCAATTATTTGTTCATCAGAAATAATAATATTTTTTGTTTTTTATTGTGATATTTTTAATAAATAATTATTTTATACATTTATTAAATTTAAAGATTTTTTATTGTTTATTAAAAATGTTGTTATTGTATTTTTAAGCAGAAAAAATCTGTTTTAAGTTGATTTAAATTTTATTTAACTTTATTCTTAAATAAAGAATTTTTTATTGAAGAATTATTAATCTATTTTAAACAAATATTAATATTTATTTTACAGTTTTTTGCCATTGAATTTTTCTGATTATAATGCAACACGTTGTTTATAATAAAAGAAAATTATAATATAAAAAATTTTTCTTTTGGAAACGCCATTGTTGATTTTTTTTTTCCTTTATGAATTTAATAATATGTATAATCATTTATTTTAGATTATAATTTATATTATTGTAGACATTCTAAATGATTTTTTTCTTAGTTTGATGGAAGTCTCATCTAAAAGTCTAAAGCTAATGATGAATAAAATGGAGAATCCAAAAGGTTTCATATTAAAATGTGAATTTAAATAAAATATAAGAAAATTTATTAAATTATTTAAAAAATTTAATTATAGTAATTTTTATTAATAATTAATATATAATTGTTTTTATCCTTATTTTCATTAATTTTACATTTGTTTTCTTAACTATTTATTTTTTATCTAATTATTAAAATTTTTAGAGTTTTTTCTGTATAAATATGCTATATCATTTTAGATAAATTTTTAATATTGATGTAAGTTTATGATGATAATTAGTTTAGGACAGTTTAGTTGTAGGTATGAAACTGAATGCAATTGTTCTTAATGTTGTCAAAACGACACAAGACCGGAGATCGGGGATTCAATGTGTTGAAATATTAATTTATTTTAATTATGTTCATTTAAAAATAGTTAATATTAAAATAATTATTATTATAATGGTATGATTTCTTATAAAATATATATTTATATATTATAATATATAATTTTTTTGTTATAATATATAATATTCGTCATAATTATTATAATTAATTCGATTTAGAATCTGACTCAGATTAACTTGCTGGCCAACCGTCACTTTATTTTTTTTTATAAATTATTTTTTAATGTAAATTATATCATTATATGTACATATATTCATAGTTTAAACAATTTTTTAATTTTAAATTGATAATTGCCATGTGAAGATTGAGATGAATTATATCATTCTATTGTCTATCTGCGATTGATTAATTTCTGTTTAGAAAAAAGGTAAGGGAGAAGAGTAATGCCTCCCGAGAGCGATTCCCACCCTACGAAAAGCATCCATAAGCGGAGGGCAAAGCGTGCTGCTTTAGCTTAAATGGTTGAAAGCTCTCCCCGGACAGGAGATATGTGGGTTCGAGTCCCACCGGCGGCCTAACGTTTTGCTCCTCCCTTAGTCTACATAACATTAACGATCGGACAGGAAACACATCCATTTTTCCTAGGAATTGGATTTTTAAATGCCGAAAAATTGAGCAGTTTTATTTTTTATGTACAACTTAGTTTGATCAATTAGAGTATTATATGAAATTTGACGCAAAAATGCCATAGAATGGAGATTAAGCCAAATAAATTTCATTTCAACCTTTGTCTATTAAAACAATTAGGTTAGGCTCTGATTTTTGTGTTGAAAAATTCCTATGATCGAACAATTCTGAAAGTTGCCATTTGGGCTATTTTATGTCAATTCCTCAAAATCCAAATTCTTCAAAGCAGGTTTTTAACAATAAAAATATTGAAAAAATTACATCTTTATTTATATAATGAAAAAGTGGTTCGAAAATCTTCTAAAAATAACATTATTATTAAAATTGTTTTACAAATATACTATATAATATTTACAACCATTTTTTTTATCACATGGACGTCCCCTGTGACATCCCCGTGAAAGGTTCTGGAGTCCCTGTCGCATACCTACCTAATTTTTTGTACCATTTCTTCTATAATCTCCTATAATTATATTCGAGTTTCATTATATAAAATTCTTTTGATCATTTTGAGAGAATTATTAATCTTTTATTTAATTGGACCAATAATATAAAATTATTTTTTATGAAGCAAAACTTCAAAAATATTCTGGTGTCAAAAATAATTCACTGAAGCGGATCTAGGATGAAACAAAAAGAAAAGACAAGATCATCAAAGAATTAATTTTAATTAAATTTTAAATAATCTCAAAAACAAATATTCTTCAATTATATATATTTTTATCATTAAAACATAAAATACTACTTTTTTTATTAAATTTATTAAGTTTCATAATTTCCTTTTTTTGTATAAAAGTGCTTAAATAATATTAATTAGAAATATAATTATTTGTTGTTCATTTGTAAGTTAAAAAACATTGAGCAATTATGAAAATATCAATTTTAATAGCTATTAAATTTTTTAAAGCATATTAAAAATTGTTTTGCAAAAATTTTAATTTTTAAATTTTTCCTTATAAAATTGTTATAAATTTTTACAATATAAAATAAAGTTTTTTCCATTTTTAACACGATTTTTTTTTGCCATTCAGAATATTTAGAAATAATATTTGGCCTTGTTCTCAATTCATGTAAAGAAAAATTCTTTTTCTGTGTAATTAATCAATATTAATTCGATTATCTTATTATTATTCTATTAAACAGTCGAAGTATCTTTTTTGAATATATTTTAAGCAGATAATATATGTGTCTTTATAAGTTTTTGACATTTATAAATTCTAAACAATAATTTTTTAGCTTTTTTTATTCGGTGAATGCTATCGATGAAAGAATTTTTACTTTTTAATTTAAACATATAATTTTTTGCTTTTACAATTTTAAATATTAATAGATTATTAGACTTTAGTTAAGATGATTTTTAATTAATTATATTTTCATTGATAAAATAATTTTAATTGTGAATTATTCATATATAAATATCTATTTTTTATTATTATCTATCAATGAAAATATAATTAATTAAATATATATATAGAAGATTGATAATTTAAATATATTTTTAGGTACAATTCGCTTTTATTATTAATTAATAATATTTAAAAAATATATATTAATAATAATAAATTTATTATTCTAGACATTAGTTTTCGTAAAATGTATTAAGCTTAAAACAAATTGGTATTGCAATGATTTTTATAATTTAAAATTTTTCAAAATAATAATGTTATTGATTTGATATTAAAATCGAATAAATTTTTGATTTTTTTAAATATAAATTTACAAATCCAAAAATGTTTAATTTTATGTCATGTAAAAATAATTTAACATCTTTTTTCCAAATCTTGTTGATTTAATTTAATATTTTATAATTATAATGATAATTTTTAATGTAATCTTATCAAGGGAGTACTAGTGGCTCCTACTATCTTCCTCACTACACATGGTGCCGCTCGATCGTTACGTCCCGCGGATCAATGATGAGGTGCAAGGCTGGATGTGAGCTCAAAATACTATACGTTGGATGGTTTTTTCAGGCCCTGGAGGCCTGAAACTCGGGTGCAGTACTACCTAAATTTCGTCCTTTGGAACCTAAACAACTTTTTTTTTACATTTTTTACCCTTATTCTTAATCCAATCGTTTATATGAATAAAGATTATAATATTTTTTCTTAATTGAAATTTAATTATGTTTCATTATTGATGTATATATAATGCTCATATAAATTGATTGGAAAATTATTTAGAAAATATCTTTAAAAATACTTTTAAATAAAATCAATAGTATATTGATAGATAACATTTAAAATATTTTGTAATTTAATTAATAAAAAAATCAATTGATATTTTTTATGTTCAATAATACAAAGTTTAAATTATTTTCATGAATTTTATTTTAAATAATTTTTACTAATTTTTATGAAAATTGTGATGAATAATATCATAATAAAGCCAAATGTTTAGCTTTTCTCTTTATAATAATCAAGTAGATCATTTTCATATCTTTTTTTCTGAACTATAAAATTCTTATTTATTAATGTATCTATTATGCATTTAAAAATGCATAAATTTTATTAAGCTTGGGTAAATTCATTAATTCATAAAAAATAAATATAGGTAGATAAACAAATATTTTATTAAACTTTAGTTTTTATGACCTTGAAAATAAAAATATATTTTATTTCTGCATAAATATTTTTATGAAATTTTAATTCGGCAAGCAATATTTAAATTAGATTTAGAAATATAATAATTACATATTTAAACTT